>JAOTOM010002428.1:0-102491 GCA_034440615.1 Ashinkailepas kermadecensis
ATGAACTCAAGGATTATACACTCCGAATCCAAGAACGAGAAGTGAAAATCCAACACTGGTTCAGGTAGAACCCAACTTCTTTGCCCGTTGTTTTCGACGCCGCGCTCTTGGCCTCCTTTATCCCCAAAGATATGTGGAAACAGCCGATGGGGTACGGGGGACAAACCTGCCACCGGTATGTTATCTGCCACCGCCTTCACCCGTGACGGGACTGTAGGAGAGTGTCAATCGGCAGCTGGAGACAGTTCGGTAAGAATGTGAGAGAAATCTGAGACAGTGAAAATCCCAGCTAAGGTGCTGGTCGAGGGGGACACCTAACACTTTAACGGTTGGACGTAGCTTCACAGTGATTGCAGTCCGAAGTGTGCAGGTTATTATTGAGAACAATGGTAAGTTGAATCGCATGACATCACAGCCCTATCACGAATTGTCTACAGCTGATTACCATGCTTCCTTGAATTATAGATCTGGTCAACTGCAGGGCAGCAATTTCGAAAGCTGAAAACGTCACGCCTATAGCGGCTACTAATAACTCGTGCAACGACAGCTACAGTCATGCCTGGCATTTTGTGCAATCATGTTTTATTGCGCTCAAAAGTATTAAACACCCGTCTTCATTGGGGTATAAAAGTATTCGGCAAACAGCACAGGCGCCTCAACCGCATGTGCTGTTGAGCATTTCCGTGCGTTCCCCGAACCGAACAGCTGTGTTCGGAATACAGCACGCGTATTTGCACCTGTTAACCCCTTCATCTTTCTTAACGTCTTTCCGGTCGGATACTCACACCCCATCTCGGGGGGTAGGTCGAAACAACCCCCATCTAATCTCCAAACTAAGTGTCGCACGAAAACAAAAGAGGTGTCATCGGAAAGCGCTCGACGAGTAGGGCAAGAAACCATCCCCAACATTTTATCACGCCAATAGTGACATCACTTGGGGATCTAAGTTTTTACTACTGACATATTTCTGGCTTTGGGGGTTCATTTGGGGAGATTTCAAAATAAAAGAATTATTTGGGATCAGAAAAGGAATGTGAAATCGATGATGGCCATGCAATTTTTGCCCGCCAACAAATTATATATTTGGAAATTTCGAATGTTCAATTTTCTTTCATTATTTTTCTTTTAATGGGTAGAGCGAACCGAAAAACGTTGTTTGCAGTCAACTTGCTCCCATAAAAACGTTTACTTTAGCCAAAATCTTCGATTTTAGCACTAATGGGAATATATGGGAAATTAACTAGTCATTAAAAACGAACAGAAAATTCCTCTGGTGCGCTTTGTTTTATCCCTAAAGGTAAGCAAACACTGAAAGTTTCATTAAAACATCTTTACCAGTTAAAGCGTGACGACTGGTTGAACTTTTCTGGAGGTAACCTCACTTGACCTTGACTAACCCGTTGACCCTAGATGACCTTACCTCAAAAGTGTCACACAACATGCCAAATTTCGGCGCGCACCGTCCGAATCCGCGGAAAACCTTAGGGGGGGCATATCATCCCCCCCACCCCGAGACGGGGCAGGTTAAAACAAGTGAAGTGTGTGCTGAATTACGAACATGGACTTAAGCCCACAAGGCTGCACTTGGCAAGGGTGGATCCAGTAATTATCATTGGGGAAGGGACGCAGGGGCATAATGCACCCCTTTGGGTTGGAAAGGTGCCCCTTCAGTAAACTTCTATGTGCCCCTACCCCACTTAGCGATTTTCTCCGCTGAAAGCACCCTTCCGAAGAAATGCGTCCAATTCCCGATGATAATTACTTGACCCGCACTTCCCAAGTGCAACTCTGCGGGCTGCTTATTTGCCCCATAGTATCATAGTTCGGAATTCAGAACACACTTGGCTAGCTTTAACAGGCTCAGATAAACGTGCCGTATTCGAACACCGCTGTTCGGTTCGGGGAACACACGGAAAATCGCCTGTGTTGTTTGCCGAACACGTTTATGCCCCAATGAAGACGGTGTTTAATACATTTGAGCCCAATAAAACATGGTTGCACAAAATCACAAGGCTTCACTGTATGTAGCTGTCGTTGCACAAGTTCTTAGTAGCCGTTAAAGGCGTGACATTTTAAGCTTTCGAAGTTGCCGCCCTGTAGTTGACCAGATTTATGATGCAAGGAAGCATAGGAAACAGCTGTAGACAATGTTTAACACGCGCCCTGGAGGGCCTCTGAGAATTACGCGCACTGGAGGGGGGGGGCGGATTCCGCCCCCCATAAGATCTCGGCTCCTAGTAAAGCTGGAGTAACGAAATTCGCAGAGTGGATGGGCATGGTAGTGAACTCTATTGTGCGCAATTTTCGTGACCTTAGGTCAATATCTTCATGGTCAAATGAGGTCAGATTTGCAAAATTTTCCGGTTTTGCGTGGCTTGGCTTGTCATCGTTATGGATCGCTGTGATTGTGTTTAAATGCTCAAAAATGGGCATCAATGATGTTTTGGACATTACTAATGATGCAATGCAGATGCTAGACCCAACATTTGACCTCAGGTCACCTATATAGTAGTATACTGCGTACTATAGAATACGTAGGGGACACAAACTTACTTGGACAGCAAGATTGTACTTATTGTTTAATTGATGGGCATAGACCACGCACTATTTCCCGAAAAACGTGCATCGACAATAAAAACTAGGTATTCCAAAAATATTTAGCAAAGTAGTTCGGTTGACGTTTTCAGGAATTGGTTTCTCTAGGAATAAAACGATTTCCTTGTGAAATGTGTGTCACCAGGCTAAGTTCCAGTATCTGGTAACACTGTCCAAAAAGAAATACTGTGACTGAAACACAACCGCACCCTGACAAATACCAAACTGTGCTATATTTGAATACCTTATTCATAACGATTTCATCTTGGTGTTCGCCTTGAAGAGTTATTTCGGTCACTTCAGCGTAGTTAGGCAGGTCAGTTCAGGTCAGGGCATTCTGATGTCATATAAATCTGCGCTGCAGCCATGAGGGGCCTTGGGCCCGTGCTGCACATTACACGGCCGTTTGTTTTGGGTCACCCTGCCCCAGCTATAAAATTGTTATAAAATTGTAAGTGTTCGCGACGAGTCGTATATTTTGCAACCAGAATTTTACTTGCGACACAAATATGACCGAACGATTAATATAGCTGAGATTCTCCACGAATGCAAAGCAGAACAATTACTGCATCGATCGGCTCCAAGCCATCTCATTTCTGACAACCATCCATTCACTCTAGCTGCCAGAGCATACGCACTGGCGGATCTAGCCCACCGATTTGTGGGAGGGGGGGGGGCAACTTTCGGTGTTCGGCGTCAGACCCCTCCCCTCCCCCTCCCCCAGTGGCGTACCTAGGAATTGCATAAGGGGAGGGGTCGGACGGATTTGGAGGATGCCCATTCTCCGACTATTGTTGGTTAAAAGCACCGGATTTCGACCACTATTTGGCAAAGGGGGCCATTTTGTTAAATAATAATAAAAAATTTGCAAACATAAAATAATTGACAAAACAATTTCCTGTATAGGGGCCCCAGCCTACCTCCACCGTTTCTATGGTACCGGATTTCTGTTCTTGTTTACCAAAACGTTCACGTTTACGTTCAACGTCTTGTACCACGTCAACGTTCGTGCACGTGTACACACTGGCAGATCCGATTTTGTCAACTCTTGCTGTAAGCAGAACTTGAGCGGCATGGAACCCTCGACGTGTGTCCAAATCTACTATGCTACCATACTGGCTTCCAAACAATTATATTCTTTAAATCCTTTAAAATTGGAAATTCTTTCATCCAGACGCTATTTTTTCACCTTGGCAAAGCTTACTGCATTTTAATTTAGTTCACTTCTGTTGGTTTCGGGGGGGGGGGGGCAAAAGACACTACGCCCCCCCCCCCCTTTAAGCGCTTCGGGGGGATGGCCCCTCCCTGGATCCGCCAGTGAGCATACGTACTAGAAAGCACCATAAATTTGAACAACAGGAGAATAGTTCTAGAAACTCGTTTGAGTCACGCCAATCTCTCATGGCACTTAGAAGAACTTGTTGGCTGTGGAATCATGTAAGCACAGGAAACGACTGAGAAAAAAGCTGGAGCACTTATGTTCTCATTGCACCTGGAAGTAGACAGGTAACCCGGATTTAATTACAAACCTTTCTAGTCGCACACTGGTCCAGCACAGAGACGGAGGTTATGTCAATGGGTCTGTAATGTGGCATAGGAAGAGCCAATAGAAGGCAGCTACATGTGTTAATAATTGCTAACCAAATATTTAATTTAATGATAGTGACCTTGACAAGTGCTCCAGAAAGGGAATAATCACATGTCTCACAGCAATGGCCAAGTCACGACACCCTGCAGTACCGAGAAGATATGTCAATGAGCTGAAGAAGCTGAGCAATGGCATACTGGTGACTAGTGCTGATAAAGGTGGGGGAGTGGTAGTGATTGATAAGTTCGAATACAGGACAAAAATGGGCGCAATGTTGGCTGACACGTCCACCCATGAAACCATATTTCCGGAACCTGCAAACGCGAATCGGAGAACTTCAATAAACAAGCGAGAAATCTGCTACGTCGTTCAGTAAAAGGAAAAAAGCTAGTTCATCTCCTCGAAGAGAAATCAAAGGCACTGTCCATGAGAGGCATGTCAAAAATCTACCATCAGGATGTACCTATGCGCCCTATAACGTCTGGGATAGGCAGCGACCCACATCGTCTGGTAAAATGTCTCGCGAAGACGCTATCAGGGGCACTGAGCAAGATAAATTCGGCACACCTGAAAAATTCAGCTGACCTTCTACAAAGACTGAGTCAGGTTCATTGTTCCAAGACAAAACACTGGCGAGCTTCGACCCTAAGTCGTTATTTACAAACGTCCTTGACCACGGCGCAATATCTGCTATGAAAAGAGCACTTTATTTCAACATTCTAGTGTCAGAACTTTAATATGATTAAAGGAAGACTGCACAAAACTGTTGCATGGATTTTTGGTGTTTCACATTTAATGACAACGAATTTGTACAGGTCAATGGCCTTGCAATGGGCTCACCCTTGAGCGCGGTCCTAGCAAACTTATCCGTGGAAACATTAGAAGAAGATTACTACAACGCTATTATAGGTAGCGACTCGACATGGATGCGGTATGTCGACGATGTAATAGCAGTCGTGCCAGAATCTACCAGCCCGATGCAAGTCCTTTCAAACTTAAATTGCAGAGCTTGATTGTATTCAAATTGCATAACTTGATTGTATTCAAAATGTATAACTTGATGTCGTCCATCAAGCTATACAATTCACCAAAGAAGAGGAGAACGGAAACCTCCCTTTCCTGGACGTAACAATCTGTCCTTCAAACAAGGACTCCGATTTCCCCTTGAAATGAAAGCACGCCGAACAATGAATAGCAGAAATAGTTCCGAAACGGAACCAGATCGACGGAACAATTGTCATCGTGCCAGTCGTTACTCAACTATAAGACGTGGTCAGACAAGTTAGTCCGGCCGTTTCCCTAGTGACTGTCGAACAAAAATCGGGACAGTTGACGAAATCCAGAGTAGGTCAGAAGAGAAACACAGACAGTGCTGTATATAAGATACCTTACGGCGCGTGCCAGAAGGCTTACTTTGGTGAGACAGGTAGAGGGTTGCCTGAGCCCTACATGGAGGTGGTGGGGATCCGAAGAACCACGCCGAGGTTCGGAAAAATTGCGCCGGGGTCCCTGTAAATCACATCGAGGGCCCGAAAAACATCGCAGGGCTCCCTGAACATGCACCTCGCACCAAAGCCCCTCAAAATTGCATTGGGGCTCCAAAAATCGCTCCGGGTCCCTGACAATAATGCTGGTGGTCCCAAAAAGAGGGACCGGACCACTGAAAATACCCCCAGTAGGACGAGCAGTTGAATCTCTACAGGTCAAGAATGGTCATTGGGGTTAAAAACGGGATACCGCATCAAGGTCAAAGTACTTCGCTTACCCGAATGACTCTAAAGCCTAGATATACGCTGGCCATCGAAGATGCAGCACATCGAATTACATGACACTCAATGTCACAGATTGACCACAGGTCACGAAAGTTGGTTTTACTCATGCACTATATCTATTTACGTGACCTGGGGTCAATCTGTGACATTGAGGGTCATGCAATTCGATGTGCTGCATTTTGTATGGACAGCGGATATCTATTCGTTGGAGTCATTCGGGTAAGCGAAAACGAACGTTTAACACGCGCCCTGGAGGGCCTCTGAAAATTACGCGCACTGGAGGGGGCGGATTCCGCCCCCCTAAGATCTCGGCTCCTAGAAAAGCTGGAGGAACGAAATTCGCAGGGTGGATGGGCACGGTAGTGAAATCTATTGTGCGCAATTTTCGTGACTTTAGGTCAATATCGTCAAGGTCAAATGAGGTCAGATTGGCAAAATTTTCCAGTTTTGCGTGGCTTTGCTTGTCATTGTTATGGATCGCTGTGATTGTGTTTAAATGCTCAAAAATTGGCATCAGTGGTGTTTTGGACATTACTAATGATGCAATGCAGATGCTAGACCCAAAATTTGACCTCAGGTCACCTATATAGCACCACTTTATCACGTCAGTTACCTGTTCCAGTTACCGGAACCGGCCACCCGCCCGACTGCTCCGTCGGGCAGCTCGGAGCAATCGGCTTCGTGAAGAAGGGAGTGAAGTGCATGAATAAAGTATGGTAACGCAATGACAAATAGTACAAGTGACAACCAGTAGTGCATTTATGGCAACATTCCAGTTGATCAAGTTTGGTTCCATTAACCTGTCATGAACTTGACCTGACTTGACCTTGGTGACCTAACATGACCTTGAAACTATACAGCATATCAATATGCATCAAACAAGTCGCTAGTGTTGCCTAGAACACTTTCCTTTTGTCAATATACCGGAAGCGCATCAACGCCGATTTTTGTGGTCTGGCGCTATAATTTTTTTTTGATTTTAGCGGCCCCTAACTTGAAACATTTTCGGCCGATTTCCATTTTTCTTGCATTAAACAACGCGCCGTTCATTTCTAAGCAGGTACACCGAACATCGCGTATATCAACCGGTAAAATTTGCAGTTATTTGCGAAAAACCGGAGGGGTGGGCGGATTTCGCCCCCCCCCTCTCCAGTGCGCGTGTTAACGCGATCGGAGCGTCGCACAGTGTGCACCGGGGTATGTCACGACCGCGTAATGCACGTCTATCTGGCTTCCAAAAGATAGATTTCGTTTATCTTTTTAACGCCGATTCGGCGTTTAACGTCCTGTTGGTGTGATTGAGTGGTCGCGAGATATTCGAAGTTTTGTTGGCTGTCTATAACCAGCTTGGAAGCATTGATTTGCCTGTGGCTACAATATTGCAGTTCCTAGCACACCTCTTGACTAAGCGGTAGAGGTAGCCCTGGCGAATAGTCGCAGGTGGAATTGTATGTAATGTTGTGCTGTGCTTGTGTTTTATTGACACTGAAAAAGCATGCTTGTTCACCCAAGATGTAAAGGTGGGAAATAATATTTTGGGCCTGTGCATGCAGCCCTGACAAAATCTTGTCCTGCAAGTATATCTGAAGAACACAGCCATGTAGGAAATCGTTGGCCCCGTGCTATTGGCCGCGTGAGTTCTATGTGCCAATTGCAAGCAAACAAAAACCCACACAATTCCTGATACTGCAAACACAATTTGGTAGTGCCAAGGTATGCATGATGGTGAAAAACATTTTCATAATTTCCGTTGCTGTAAATGCCAGTTCATTGACATTTTTTTCAGAGCCAAAAGAACGGGTTGTGCATGCCCAGTGCCAAATGCAGATGCTCGCTTTTCTGAGGTGTGCATGATATGCATATTTAAATATGTACATGCTAATTTGCTCCTCATGCTGTCAAGGTACACGTATGTTCATGTCCCAAGTTAGGCTGCAAGGTTAACCCATCTGTTTTGTCTGCAGACTCATAGTTCAGCATGTTGGGACTCATGGTTCAGCATGGGTAACTAGCTGATGGTGTTCACAAAATGCAACCAGGAAGAGCCCCTGTGGCACATCGTTGCACTTCTGCATTATGTCTTTATGTCGGGCATATTCCGCAACAACGCCCAAATCCTTCTTTTGTTAAGTCACAACTCGTAATTGGTCACCCATCAAGTATGCATCCCTAGTATGCTGTGTACCTACATGCATGATCTTGCACTAATCAAGGTTACATTTCATTTGCCACTTATTGACCACTTCACATGCTTATCCAACATTTTTGGTGGTGAGAGTCCTTATGACAAAACAAAACAAAAATATGTGAAGCATGTAATATTCTGCAACTTTTGCTATCCAGTTGAACTGAACAAGCTTGCAGTCAAGTCTATCATAGCATTCAACATTATTTGTTCAAAATGATGCAACATAAATGGATCACAGAGAATGTATGATTTTCCACTGAGAGATTCATGATTTGACTGAAACCCGTTCCATGCATTGCACACTAGCTGGTTTGCATACATTTCACAAACTTCTTTATCAGTGCAAACAAAGACTTGCACATTGCCTGCTGAGTTCACCATACGATTGGCTAAAACACCTAAATATATTTTATGTTATATAATAGCTCACTGAATGTATCATGCTTTTATTTCATGCTGCATGTTTGCAACTTATGAACACATCTGTGCATAAGCATGCTGTATTGAGTTCATTTTCGTTATATGCCCACAGATAATCATGCCACGCACATCATACTGGTCGGAGACGAGTGGTCTAGGGGTAAGATGCTCGTCTCACAATCGAAAGATTGTGGGTTCGAGTCTCACCTGTCGCTACTATTCGACCGCGACCAAACGGCGTGAGAGACTGGCGACGCTATATGGCTCAACGGTCGACGTGTCGTAAAACCAATAACCAACCATCATACTGGTCTATAGATGATGACGAGAAGCTCCTGTGTCTGGTATAAAATATCCCTGGCTGTATGAAGTCAACCAAAGGTCATACGGATATAAATTTAAAAAAGTCAACTCATATCATGAGATTGCCACTGCCTTCGATGGATACACTGGTAGGTCTCCAGAAGCAGGTATGGCATGCGAGTTCAGCTAATAGCCAGGCTGCTGCTCCAATGCCCTAGCATGTACCTATGGATGAGATATGGTCATGCATATATACTTTTTTTGTTTACTGTACTCCAGTCTGGGATATTCTAGAAGTTTCACTATTCTAGAAGTTTCACTATTAAAATGCCACATGTGCAGCTCCAGTGTCTATTTACTTCTGCATTGCAGAATAGCACCCCCAAATCGTTTTGCTGCTAGGGTGCTGAGTAAAAACCAGTATCAACAGGTCTATGGCACTTGTATTTTTTGGCAAATACAGAAACGGGTGAGCAGCGAGTACATTGCACCTAGAAATGTTCTTCTGGGAGTGACAAATTTTCCATGAAATATTAGACAGGGAACGAAAAGGGAAAGGGAACGAAATTAGCATGGCGTGGGTGTTATTCCCCACCCAAATATGTCAATGTTGGGACAGTGGCTGTTGCAGAATGTGGGTTGGAATTGATGACAGAATATGTCCCATTTCTGTGGCACTTCTCAGGTGATGAAGTTTGTAAGCGCATGGCACAGCTAAAGGATAAATTCCCGAATGATCAGAAAGGAAGTCACAAAGCCGCCTCCCAGTGGTTCGGGTCGCAACGAAGTGGACGGGTGGAATGAGCGCTGTTGCCCGTATCGCCTAATTGACTCGTTTCTGCGAGACAACGTTTCCCTCCAACGCAAGTATGTTTGCTATGTTGTTTGCTTCCCAATGTTTCCCAAAATAGCATGCATATGCCGTTCCTAGATTTAATTTAACTGGAGGCACCATACGTTTCTCCGCCGATCATATGGTTGTTTCTATTTCGAATTTGTTCAAAATGGGTTTGGTGGTTAACCCGCACCCGTCCGGGGGAGGCTCTCGATATCCGTTTTTCGAGGGCCGCAGAAGAACGAATGATAGCAGATGCACTCCACTATGGATACCTTTTGCTGCATCCTTGTAGTGCTGTATTACAATGTTAGTACATGTCACATCAGGCCGCTCATCTGTGTCAGATGAAAGAGGACCATGTCCTAACGAATTAAAATGCCATCATTCGCTGTGATTGCAATTGGTCAAGACCAACGCAACCAACATGTCGACGCAGAAGTTTTTGTTGGCCGGCCAGGCGCAGGTTAAGTCAGCACAGGAGAGCAAAGATGACTCATAATTCTTCCATGCTTTTCTAGGAGAGGTGACAGCATCCGCACGATGTCAGCCAATGAGGCCTCCTCTATGGCTGTCACTGAGTCTGATGAAGGACGGCAGTTGGAAAACATCCAGGTTTGTGCTGCACTGCCAGAACTATGCAAAATACATCGCGTGCGTTTCCCCATTGTCATTTGCTTCCTCACCAGTCGCCAAAGATTAAGAATGTGATGCCCAGGGACATGGGAAGAATTACAACTAACCAAATCACGTGGACATGTTACCAGACGATGCTTGTACTTCTTGCCTGTAAGCATGGTTGTCGCTTCATATACTTTTGTGGGGGCCATAGCTCCCAGAATATTGGCTCGGCGACTCAAATAATTCGCATTTTATCGTTGAACCCTATGGGTTGGTCCTCAAGGTTTTTAGCCCACCCATTGCCTCAATGTAGTTCCCCTCCCACCCCTCGCCCCAATATTCATTTTTATAAATCGTCACCAATGTCTGGAAGTGTGTTGATCCTACTGTATTGTCGGTAGGTGTAGCCAACAACACATTTCAACATGATTTTAAGGCATCTGTTATTGTCGGCAGGCCATCAGCTACGTAGACTGCAGTGAAACTGATTTCTCTCAGACGCTGTTCCTGCAAGATGGTGGTCTGTTGATGAATGTGGGCGTGGCGACTGCCGTCAACAGCGACCACCATGTGGCTGCCGGCGGCGACGGCGGCGGCGACAAGGCCAGCGGCAGCGGCGGCGGTGGCGATGAATGTACCGGAGGGGCAAGCAGCAGCAGCGGCGCGTTCGGGGCCGGTAGAGGTGGTGGTGGCGGCGCTGGCGAGGCCGGTAGATGTGGCGGCGCTGGCGAGGCCGGTAGATGTGGCGGCGCGTTCGAGGCCGGTAGAGGCGGTGGTGGCGGCGCTGGCGAGGCCGGTAGATGTGGCGGCGCGTGCGAGGCCGGTAGATGTGGCGGCGCGTTCGAGGCCGGTAGAGGCGGTGGTGGCGGCGCTGGCGAGGCCGGTAGATGTGGCGGCGCGTGCGAGGCCGGTAGATGTGGCGGCGCGTTCGAGGCCGGTAGAGGCGGTGGTGGCGGCGCTGGCGAGGCCGGTAGATGTGGCGGCGCGGGCGAGGCCGGTAGATGTGGCGGCGCTGGCGAGGCCGGTAGATGTGGCGGCGCGTTCGAGGCCGGTAGAGGCGGTGGTGGCGGCGCTGGCGAGGCCGGTAGATGTGGCGGCGCGTGCGAGGCCGGTAGATGTAGCGGCGCTGGCGAGGCCGGTAGATGTGGCGGCGCGTGCGAGGCCGGTAGATGTGGCGGCGCTGGCGAGGCCGGTAGATGTGGCGACGCGTGCGAGGCCGGTAGAGTTGGCGGCGCGTCCATGACCGGCAGACGTGGTGGCGGCGTGTTCGCTTCCGGCAGCGGTGGTGCGTTCACGGTGATAAATTATTCGTGAAATAGGGTGGAATATACCACTTTCTGAACATTGAAGTGATATCCTCCCAACGGTGAATCGACATCCTGCTTCGTGATGAGTCGTTATGATGTCTTCATATCTAATTTCTCACAGTTTCGTGTTGATAAGTATCATGCTGATACTTACCAATGCGCATTGTGATGCACGAGCATCTCTTAGCACAATCCCAGGTAAGAGGATTACCTATGAGGTGGTCTGTTGTGCAACACCAGTTGATTAGGATAGGTATTTGTATCATTATCACTAATATAGTTACCCTTAAATTAGATATTTCAAAGCAAAGGAGAAGGAGGAGAAGGAGGAGAAGGGTGCATGTATGAGCACGCTGTTGGATCAAAATTGTGTTCGAAGAACTTATAAGTCGTGTTAAGGGACATTGCTTCCATGGCGAATTTCGACATCCCACTGTACTTGTTTCGACATCTCACACCTAACGGAAAATAATTATTTTAACATTGTGCGTTCACCAGCAGTGGCGGCAGCAGCGGCGCGTTCGCGGCCGGCAGCGGCAGCAGCGGCGATGTCGGCGCATCCGTGGCCGATAGCAGCGGCGGCGGTGCCAGGAGAAGTAGGACGCCTTCATCCCCGCCGGATGCGGCTTGTCGACCAGGGAAAGAGGTCTGCCACAGAAGTTTGGCAGCAGGACTTGTGGACCTTTTGGAAACCTTTTGGAGACCTTTTGAAACCTTTTGGAGACCTTTTGGAAACAACAGAAGAAGGATAATGATAGGCAAGGAGCATTCTTTAACTATGTCGCGTGCGCTGTGCGAGACTTGCCGGTGGCCGCGCAACTTGACTTTGAGGAGGACGTTACGCGCCTCCTCAACCAGTACCGTCGGCAGTATCATTAACCACGCACATGTCTGGTTAATATGAAATACAGTTCGTTCATTGTGCATTCATGACATAGTGCTACTGCAACACTATGGAACGCGCCTACTTACATCGGGCTTGTCCTGTTACTGCTGTGGGTGAAAAGTTGCTTCGAGGAACGTAGTGATTTTCCAGTATCCTTCACGTCCACATGTTAGAGAAGTTCAAACAGAACATATTTGCTAATGCATTAGCATTGCATCGGTCACGGGATAGAGAACCACAGACGCCGCAACAACGACGATAATGCGCGGCATTGGGGGCGGATAGCACCTGGTGTGAGACTGACTTTCTAGATAAAGCATTCTGGGCCATGTCCGCACCCAGCAACGGACGACGGAGCATGTTCCAACAACATCGACAACAGGTGATTACGACGGTGCTTCTTTGCCCAGTGGACATGGCTGAAGGATGGGCGCTGTATGACCGGAGGCGTCGATGCTCCCCAAGCCCAAATAACCAACCATGGCCGGAGGAGACTCATTTCAAAACCGCCGACGGCGCCGCACAACAGCGTCCTGCCACGGCACCGAACCCTCTGGAAACATAAGCGAAACGGTCCCGGATGTTAGCGGCGCCGCGACCCGGATTGTTGGCTCCCAGGCGACCGATGTCGGTGAGACAGCCGCCGGCGTCTTGCTGCCGCCAGGCACCGCGCTGAGTCTCGTCCTCACCATCCACTTCGTCGGGGCCTACATACGGACGATCATGTGACGCCCCGTCAGGGCGCCGCAAGAAGTTGTGGAGGACGCGAGTAGCCTTAATGATGGCGTCCACGGTCTCCAACCTTGCTATGATAGGTTGGCGCAGAATCGGCTACTTCGTCACGAGAATGCCAAAATCATTTTCGCCACCACACACCACCACACGGCGAGCACGCAATGCCCGTAATTGTATACCAGCCTCTTGTGACGATCCATCCCCTCCAAATTGGCAGCGCTTCCAGGGTGTGGACGCGTGACAGATTGGCGCAGTTGGAACGCCTCGTCACCTACAAAGACAAATCCAAGTTCGTCAGCACCTTCGGTAGGAATGTTCACACTACCTCTGTCAAGGCATTGTCCGAAAGTTGATGACACAAAAATCCTAGCATCATTCTCCCTGTCATAGCTACCTACGTCAATATACGTAAAACAATAGTTGGCATCAGCCACGGGAAGCAGAGCGGTGCTGAATGTTCCTTTTTAGTTGTAGAATTACGATCGACATCTTGGGGCACCGAAAATGTACATGTTTACCATTGATAGCACTTGCAAGCAGATTATTGGTGAGCTCATCTGTCACCGACCCTGGAGTGAAGGAAGGAGAGATGGTTGTGCGTTGTAGGTGTCGAGGGGAGCGGTGGTGGTGGTGGGGGTGGGGGGAGGAAACTGCTTTGCAGGAGTGTGAGTGAAAAAAACATGTTCTGATGGGTTAAGCTGTATGGAAGGCTGTGCTGTTTTTAATACCAATTACGGGGATGTGTTTAATGTGCTATGGTCAAGACGAATTGAAAAGTAGACGTAATACAAAACAACACAGAACCAGTGACGTAGAAGCGGCCGTGAAAGTGAAGGAACAAGTTCACAGATTGCGGCATACACTCAAGGTGAAGCATTTGGAAGTTCAAGCGTCCGTCTGGGAGAGATGACCACAGCTAATAAGCCGGATCTGTGAGCAAAGATTCTAGGAATGCAGAATCAGCTTTGTGCATGCCAAGATAGCTTGGGAGCGATATCATGATTCTTTAACATATACTTGCAGGACTAGTGTAATAAACTGGCTCCGATGCCCATGGTCCGATAACGCAACACATGATACCTCAATAATTCACAACATACCCAGGCAGAAGGGAAAGTTCCACATCTGATGGAATTATTCAGCAATCTTCTTCCACCTTTCTGTCGTTGGTAGTTTCATCTCCACCGGAGCTAGCTCCTCCCACAGTGCATTGCACACGTCAGGTATCATGCCACTTATGGTGGAGTTTCCCACTCGGAAATAGCGAGCCATATCTTTTTGGCTCATGCTAGATGCGAGATACCTGAAAAAAGTGGAGTATGTATGTATTACTTCCAAAAATATTTTCTTTGCATGCATTTATCCGAGCCACTGTGTGCACTGATTAATCAATTTGACTATTACATTGATATTGTATTTGCAATCCAAAATTTAAGAACGATGCTTCTTGGAGTTATTCAGCAGAAGCCAAGTTCAGTGAAAATATGACAAGAATATGTTTTGTCCATGTAATTATACATGCCACTGGGTATGGCGATTGATCAATCTGACTATTGCATTGATATTGCACTGTTTTCAATCCAAAATGTACGAATGCTGCTGCTTGGAATTATTCAGCAGAAGCCAAGTTAGGTGAAATTATGACAAGATTATTTTCTGTGTATGAATTTATCCATGCAACTGGGTGTGGTGATTGATCAAGATGACTATTTCATTGATATTGCTATATTTTTAATCCCAAATGTAATAATGATGCTTCTTGTAAACATTCGGCAGAAGCCAAGGCCAGTGAAATTATAACACATTGTACAACTCTGCAAAAAACTGCATGTGGCTTAAATTAAAGTAGCAAATAACTTGAGGATGATAAAGCCACCAGGTGATTTAAATTAGTTTAAGCCAGCTGGTGGAAGCCATGAATTCGCCAGGTTAAAATCAGATGCTGCATTAAATTGGTCAATCACACACACACACGTATGTATATATATGTTGTGATGCACGCACTCAACATTACCAACTGCTTACTTAATGGTCATGGCGAGGCGAGCCTACTCTGGAACAGGTTCCCTCAGATGCGTTTCTTCTCTTCTAATTATTGGTCCAATGAGTGCAGTCACTTCGCACACGTGTAGCGAAAAGGTGCACCGGTTTTTCACTCTTCTTGGTTCACTTCTCACTCGTATCACATACTCTATGTACAGAAGCAACAAAGAGGGCGAGCGACCGAGACTCGTCTGCTCGCGGAGTCCAAGTATATATAAGTAGAAGATATGATGCGCATATCTTCTACTTATATATAAGTAGAAGATTCTCGGTGTGCCCAATGCCAGTTCCACTGGACAACTTTCATATTTCCGATTTGCCAAAAATAGGGTTGGAGCGCGAACGCAACCTACCCCGCTAACAAAAAATGTACTCCCGAGTCGCAGGGGTCAACCCAACCGTTATCACGGTGGGGTATCTACCGTTATCACGCAGGGGTCCTATCGCAGGGGTCAACCCAACCGAAGTGCAATGGAAGGGCCTCGCCCTGGGGGAACCGCCTTAGTGATCACGGTGTCCCCTGAGCCAGGTAAGTATGAGTAGTGCGGGTCGGAATTTCGCTTACACGGACATCCGACGAAACAGTATCATCTCTTTTCCGCACATTACATCTCGTATTTTGCTATTAAAGCCACAAACTTATCCTCACAGCAATACACCATGTAGTTAGAAAGGCTGTAAAATAGCTAAGAACCAAAACTCTGACTCTGAACTACGTACGCGGAATACTTGGACATCAAAGAGCATTGGTAAAACGCTACACGTCACCGCCCTCTAGCGGTAGGTACTGTACTTGACGTATTTTCACTTGCCGGTGGCAGAAAATGTTGCATTCATCACAATGTTCATATCGAGCCGTTTGATTCACATGTACAATTTACATGCACCATGCTCGCCGGAAATTTCAGCCATATAAGGTTCACTACACAGGAAGACTTGAGTATTAGGTTACACTATATATCCAGGGCACTCCCCCAATGACCCAGGTAACTGCCGTGATGTAGGGAGCAGCACCACTGCTGGCTTACGTTACACCAGCAATGCAGTGACGGTTACCGAAGCATGAAAATGTCAAGTCTGAGTTATGTACGCAGACCATACCGACATCATAAGTATTGATATAACGCTAAACGTCACTGTCCTCTACCGGTAGGTCCTGTACTTGAATTAGGCTCACCTGCCGGTGGTCGATAACTTTTTCATCACAATTCATTATTTCGAACTGATTTATTCAAGCTCAAAACTTACATGCGCCATGCTTGCTGCATATTTCAGCCAGATAACCCAATTCCAACGATTACTACACATGACAAGTATAGTTTCAGGTTACACTATATTATCAGGGCACTTCCCAATCGGCAAGGACACTGCCGTGACGCAGAGGGCAGCACCACCGCTGGCTCACGCGTCACCAGCTCACGTGACACCATAATGCACAAATCCAGTTCTCCTGAAACAACTTGATGCATGAAACGAGTACTATGCCTGTTAGGCAGCAGCCCAAAATTCGTTTAGTTAGGCATCAGGAAGCAAATAAAATGAATCATCTCCCAAGAATGTGTGATAGCTAATGTAAATTGAGCCAGTTCCAGGTGTTATATACTGGTTCCCAAATAGGTGAAAAGTCTGATCTTGTTGCCTACATTACTCGAGATTTGAGTTCTCTTAATCTGAAGTTACATCCTTGCTTTGGCGCCTTAAATCATGGATTCAGGCTATGCACATGACTCAGTGCTCGCAGAAGACAATTTCACAACGGCGAATGCCATCAGCAATGGAAATATACAAGATGATGTGAAAGCACTACACTAAAACTGTGGTATCATGGTGATATATGGCCTAATGTTAGCTGGGCCATGTTATGCTACGTTAGGTTAGATTTGTCTACTTATCTATGCAATAACTACTACAGAAGAGCTTTCGTGATGCCATCTCACGGTGGTATATATGGCTTGCAAGGCTATGCTTTATTGTTATTTATTGATCATATTATCACAGGCTAGGTAGGGTTGGGTTGGATCGTTTTCGTGAGCTACTACTCTTCATTTACATAGGTATCGATTTCTTCTTTGGTACAATATGAAAATATTGTTTTTGAAAGCAGAATGGCTGCGAATGATTTTCGAGTCAAGATGTCTTCCACATTCTGGTTGGCAGTGCCTCACAAAATTAGTGAACTTCGGTTTGGATGAATCCTGCCAGTGTGTAGTTTTTGTTCGGTGTCGCTGTCTCCTTCCAATTGAAGCGGTTTGTTCGAACTGTAATAGAGCCTGCAGGCACCCTGGGCATACATGTCAGCGTGAATGGTATCAAGAGATGGCACAGCGTTGATATTGGATGACTCGGTGTCGGTGGCGGTGACGCAGCCAGGTTTTTCATAGGGGGGGGGGGGGAGGGGTTGACGAATACAAATATGATGAAATGGAGAAAGCTTTCGGCGCGTGAAGCTCGCAGAACATTTAGTGTTTTGCTTGGTGAAAAATTTCCAAATCTGTCTGTAATATAGTGCGTTTATAGGTGATAAGGGGAGGCCCAGGTGTCTGCCCCTCCTTGGCTGCACCTCTGCTCAGTAGCAGGGTTAACAAAATAGGCGGTTCCCGGATTTTTGGCATCCAGAACATTATCCTGTCGATACAATTATCCTCTAATTTTATAATTTTGAGGTTGAAAGATGCTGTTTGGAAATGAACTGCTCTGTAATAAAATGCCCAATATTCACCGGAAAGTACTAGCTGATATTCTGAGGTCAATGCGCTAAAATCACAAGCTGTGTATTGACACCGAATTGTATGTGAATACATCGTTTGCTCTGCTATTTGTCAAGCTGACATTCCACTAATCACGAGCTAACAAAACTACGTAATCCAAATAATATCGTTTGCTAATCACAAACCATGGGGAAAATGTGTTTTATTACATCGTTTGCATTTCACGAAGGTTATTGATTGTGAACAGTCGTGGCAAATGCACCGCTTGTGATAAACAATGTACTGGACTGTGCGAATTTTGGTGGGGACCAATGTCAGTTAGGACAAAATGGATGAATTTGATTTGCATTCGACGGAGTTCAAACACAGGGGGCAGCTGAAGATTTAGCGGGTCTCGAGACTCCCTTGGAAGATCACCAAATCCATTTGTATCCGCCAAAGGCGGCGGAACAGGGGAGGTAAGGTGGCGGGTGCAGATCAGGTATCACCCTTTCCCCGCTATATCCGGAAATTCCCTCTCATCTGGACCAGTCACGGGAGAAGAGGCGACACTACCAGTGACGTTAATGGGTGCAAAATCCAAACGTCCGAGTTCCCCCTCCACTTCATCTCAGTAATGGTCGACCAATAGCCGGAACACAAATTGGCTGGGGGAGGGTACGGTTAGCATGTTAGACATGGTCCTCAGTGTGAGAGTACACATACGGAGCAATGAACCGAATCCTGAGTAATGTAGACAACAAGATGAGAGCTTCCACCTATCTGGAAATCAGTTATCATCTGAAACCAACTTCACTATTGTTTTTGTATCCACAGTTTGCTAAGTGTGATAAAAACCACAAACTTTATCCAGGGCGATTCCCCGAGGGCGAGGCCCTTACATTACACTTCGGTTGGGTTGATACCTGCGATTACCCCAAATGTGGGTAACTCGAGAGTACATATATTTTTGTTACCGTGGTAGGTTGCGTTCGCGCTCCAACCCAATTTATATTACATATAAATGTTTGAGTTGTCCATGGATGACAAATGTATATCACCGTCTATGTATACTCGGTCATACCCGCCCGGCATCCGCCGGTCTCCTGCTCGGTTCGCGAGTTATTTACACCCGGCATACGCTCAGCTGTTTTCCCCTCCGCCGCATTTTGGGGTAGCTTAACACGAGCTGGTCCGATAATTTCATGGTAGGATAGCCGTCACGCTAACGCTCACACCGGCGTGTGTTGTCGCAGGTGAACTGGCCGCGCTGACGGTGCTGTGACGACACGCACAGCCACAGGAGAATGTGGTAGTGGCTGAAATCAAAAGGAAGGTGATTAATTCCATCATAGGGTAGAACAGCAGTCGCGTTCTGTAGCACGGGAATATGCTACCGAACAAAGCGGCACTGCATTACGTCAACATATGAAGAAGAACCCTTTGTTCTTTTATGACGCATTCGACCGCTACGCTATATGACGTTGCCAACCTCTCACGCCGATTGGTGGCGGGTGGACTCGGTAAATGTCGTTGGTTGAGAGATTCGAACCCACAATCTTGCGATCAAGAGTCCGACGCTCTACCAACTGAGCTACCGCGGCCCCCAGTCAACATATGATGGTGACGTCATATGCTGATGCTGTGCTGTGCTGCCATATGCAAATGATGATGCGTCGTATGATTACAACATATGATGCTGTGACGTTACACACAGCAACAGGAGAGCGTGGTAGTAACTGAAATCAGAAGGGTAGGTCGGAGTACCCTCTTCAAAAACTTGGGCCTCCTCAATTACGCAAGGCCACTATGCGGTTTACAGGATTCATCCTGGCGGATGAATAGGTACCCTGAGAGGCAGAGGACTGGACTGGCATATTTGTGAGCTTCGGGAAGGGCGGCTGAGGGATCGGGACCCCCTGAGAGCTAAGAAAGTCCTTGCGAATTGGCGATGTGTGCGAGGAATGCTGAGGGCCATCCTCATAGATAAGATATCCCTGAGAGCCGTGAATGCTGCCAAGGACTGGAAAGATCACCCACCGTCACAGCTGCGGCAGTCACCCCTGTGGCCACAGACGTCCTTGCGGTGGCGACCGCCCAAGCGGCCACAGCTGTCTCAGTGGTCTGACCACAGCTGCTCCAGCAGCTACGGTCGCTCCAGCGATGGCGAAGCCAACCAATAGCTGTGATGATGGCCCATCCAGCGGTGCCAGTTGCTTCGCCATGGACCCGCGTGACACCGGTGAAGCAAAAATATTTTTACAAAACATTGCATCATGACGTGTGTTAGGCATAGCTGGTCAGGTATATTGCTAGTATTCCCCAGTCCCCAAATCTTTTTTCCGACTAGTATTCTCGTCTCATTTTGAGAAAGTATGACGCTGTTGAAGAGGCGCCACAATTTGGGACAAGAGACGCCGCCAAGGGGGGCACGGGGTCTGGGCTGCCTTTGCAACTAAAATACAAAACAAGATCAAACGACAAGTATTGGGAATTTCACTGTGGAAATCCCTACATTTTCAGCGCATTCTTTTCTGGTCTTTACACGACCGCTGAACTCTAATTATATCCTTCATTTAGGATACTTTCGCTTTACTTCCCACAGCACCACGTTTCCAGTATAAGTATGCACTCGGACATCCTGCAATAAACTGAACTTTGAGACACTGGAGTGGAGAGCACAAATGTATTGTCACTACGTCTCAAGATGCCCGTGCAACTGAACATCCCCCACGCACCCCACAACTGCAAGGCCTCCCGACAGAATCAAGCTGTAATGCAGTCAGCTGAGAATGAGGAGATCACACATTTACATACAGATCACACCTCTATCGACTCTCACCAGAATTCATCCTGGAATGCGCGATCAGATGATACTGTCGACGAAACAATTACCACACTGCTCACACTTGCATCGGTTCTCCCCGGAGTTTAGGTGCACCAGGAAATTTCCTGAAACCATATCACAGAGCCTCTTCTGTTTCAGATAGTCTATCCAGTATCCTGAAATCCGGTACCATCCAGCACTCCTGAAGTTCTTATTCAGCAAGCAATGAAGCCCTGCATTGAAGACAGTATGCAGGCTCATAAAAGTTGATGGACATGGAAACAAAATGGTACGGTGTATGGTGTTATGGTGCATGTTTCTTTTCTGGTACATATGCAATCAAATACAATACAATTGCAAAATATACATGGCATCTTTTAATTTGATACATGAGATGAGTGAATGAGATACTGCATCTTGAAGAAAGCAGATGATGAAGTGGGCTGGTACCTAGTTTCAATTAAAGTTTAGCATGCAAGATAGGCATCCATTTCATATCAACCACAGAGTGTGTGATAGATGTGCGAACACTCCAAATAATATTCAGGATAGTGCCATGGTGATGTATGGTAGGAACCTAACTAGGTACTAGATCTGTTTTAACTCATAAAATATAGGCTTCAGCCAATCACCTCAGCATCTCCCCATTGCATTGAAATTAACACATGGGTTTGCCATGTTTGGATTATGTTGCCATATTTGGATTACATGATGTGAAATGAAGGATAGACATGCATTTTGGGCAGGTTGCATCCACCAGATAAAACAAAAATGCAGACACTTTTAGGCAGAGACCTCAAGGGGCAAATTTATATAAGACAAGCGCTGATAAAAATGGGCATCTCATAGAAAATTCTCCCTTTGGCCCTGCATTACATCTGAGCTGGCAAAAATATCAAAAGTAAGCAGCAAGCAAAGATACATGTGTACTCAGAAACAGCTCATGCCTATACTACAGGCATTAGCCTACAGCCTATACTACAGGTGAACAGGCAGTAATTTTACATTTACATGCCAGAATGCAAGAAATGCTTATCAATGTAAACTAGAAACTCACACAATACACAATTTTGTAACACCATACAACATCAATCCTCAAAACATCAACCCTACCGTGATCACTTCTCTCCGCGATCAGGTTATCACATACACGCCACCAGCCATACCACAAAACAAAAGGATGAAACCGTAACATATGGAACAAGAGCGTAATATTTGCCTCTTCTATCGACCTCCCTCGAAGGACCTCCCATGAGGATGCCGAATGCCACCCTAGGGATGTCGAATGCCACCTAACTTCGCTCAATCTTTTTGCATATAAATACGCAACCAATTCAAGCATATCGCACATATTATCTTAATTCACATTTTTCTGATCTTATTTTTTAATGTTTTGAGTTGAATTAAAGTTCGCATATATTTTTCCGCTTCAATTTGCCCGACGGTGATTTTCCAGGTTTTCATGCTTTTTCTGACAAAAGTGAGCGAGGAAATTTGAGGAATTTTTTTACTCTGTTCTCTCGTAAGGTGCATATTTCACCGATAATACGTAATCTGTGAACATTTTGTATCCACTTGAAAGTAAATGTTAAGTGAATAATTATTGTTCCCTCACGATATTACTGCTAATGATAACCATAGCTGATCTGAGAATTGCCAAATTTTCAATGTTTGCGGCACCCAAATGCCACCCTACGTCCACCCTGGGATTTCTCCTTTATTTCCCAGCATTTTTAATACAAAAATATAACTACAGGTCCGCTTATGTGTTCTCTACCCAGCAGTGTACGTTGTACGATTTGCCGTTGATAAAAAAAATGATATTATTGTTTGAGTGCAGCATGTACTCCGTCACATTTGAGGGAGGTCGATAGTTTTCGTCGGAAATCACAGTACAGCGAATTTACTAGCTGTGACTAGGCGGTGTCGGCCTCGTCCCCGCTTGTTTATGCAGTACACAATGCGAAGGAAACAAGGCTTGTGGGTACCTGTCTTCCAGTCCTTCCTACATAGGTGCAATACAGTTGAGTTTATATACAGTTTATATACAGTTGAGAGGGCGATTGCCTCTAAATATTGGCTTTGCTCCCCAATAATTTGGACTTCACCTGGGGGCACGCTATGGAGTACGCCGTGCTATGCCCCTCCCCCCAAATAATTGGGGAAATCAAAATGCACGCCCCTGCTAGGTGCCTACTTGCTTATGGTTCTGAAATAACGTTGATGGTACTGAATGGTGGTGTGGTGGGCATTGGCTGTTGGGCAGAACTTGCAGATTGCTGTGCATGGAAAATAATTTTATATTTGTTAGAATTGTATTAATGTGCTTTAAGGTGGCAAAAAGGCAAGGTTTTACACACATTTTCCTCCATAAAGCAAAGAAATGAGTTAGGTTTGGTTAGCCTAGGTTAGTATAGGTTCTTTAGGTTGGGAAATTTGTCAAAAAATGTCAAAAAAGGAAGTCTCTTTCTTCAAAGGCAGCTTAGTTAGTTACCTACATAGTTAGTTTTGCTTTAGGGCGCTTCGACCAGAGCTTCAAAGGCAACTTATTCTAGGTATGGTTAGGTTCTTTTTCTTCAACTTTGAACACTTACTGAAGATAATTGCTCGACATTTTTCTCATTAATTTTTTTTATCCAAAGAGGCTAGGTTATGTTATGTTGTCTTTTTTATTTTTAACCATTGCTGTTTATGCTATGCTACCTAGGCACCTTTGTGGTGTTATTTTGCTCGCAGCCTGAAAAGTAAGCATTTGCACAGGAAATGAATGGTCCATCATCTTAATCACCTTTATAAACATTGCATTGTAATTATAAATTCCAAGAATTCATAAAACACCTTAAAGCACAAATTTAACATTCAAAGCAGGTAGATGGGATGGGGATGGCCAAGTGATTAAGATGTTAAGCACTGGGTACCAAAGGTCCCAGGTTCAGCATTCGCACTACTCAGGAAGTTTCCCAAACCCGCAGCCCACCAATGAAAGTGTGGGAGGTGCCATTAGCCATGATTATTGATTATGCATAAAGTGCATTGAGAACCAAACAATAAACAAATAAACAAGAAGCAGGTAAACAGGGGTATTGTTTTACCTTTGTTTTGCAACCTGGGTTAGCACAGGCTAGTAAATCATGTAATAGGATCCCTTGTTGACCTGTGCTGAAATGTGCCATCTCTTGAGATAAGTTCATAGAAGATAGAAAAGGAAAATTGAAGTGCAAATCTTCAACCTTTTACGAAGGTGTTGCAATGCTGATGATACATGGATGGGCCTATGGGTACTAAGTACATTTTCTCATGGCCAGGGTTGGCCCCCAGGTGCTCACACTGGGCACACATCTGCTGATTAAAGTTCATATTGCCAATTAGGTATGTAGGAGGCTGGCACTAGGTAGGCAAGCTTGAACCTATATACTTTCCTATATAGGTATGTCCAACCTATGAAGGAGAACCTACTAGCAGTAGAGCTTTATATAAATGAACAAAGGGCCTAACAATATGAAAGTTCTTGAAGAATTGCAGGTTGGTTGGTTATTTGGGTTTAAGGGCACATCAACTGCATTGTATCCATATAGTACCCATAAACATTGTAGGTATGTGAAAGGGCTTGCTCATTGGGTCCAGGTTGGATTGATGTGTTGGAATCCTGGATTTGGAGAGGAAAACTTGGGCATTTCAGGCCAGGGAGAGTAATCTTTCTGGTATTGCTGACAGTGGCAATGTTCCATGCTGTGCATCTCGTTTTGGGCATGCTTAGCAAACATAAATGAGGTTGCAGTTAATGTGAAGCAACTTCATTCATCTGTTCACACCAAATATGTTTGTAATTTCCCAGGGAGAATATTCTTATGCATGGCAACCACCCATGACAAGTCTGAGTTTCTAACCCTAGTAGAGCTCATGTCAAATTGCTCAAATTACAGGAAGGAAGGAGCCTGACCAAGGTTTGAGGGTGGGTGCAGAACCAAGGGTTGGGTTTGTTTTTTGTATTATTGTGCTCTAAGTTGTTCATGAAACATGTTTTGCACACTTCATCTTCATACAACAAACCAAGGGAACTGGTTTGGCTAGTATTTTTTAAAAGTATTTTTTAAGTAAAAATGAATGGAAACTATTTGTGTGATTTTATACCTTTTTCTTTTTTAATGCTTTATATTTTGAAAAGGGAGGTCAGGCTAGGACAGGTTAGGTTATGTTACATTTGTTTTTTCCATCTTCATATGCTATATTACCTAACTCCAGGCTCTTTTTTGGTGTTATTTTGCTTTCCAACCAAAAAGTAAGCTTGAGGGGGGTGGGGGTTAGTTATTTGGGCAAGTGGTCACATCATTTTAATCATGTTCATGAACATATTAGGGAAATGCAAGACTTCATAACAAACAGTAAAGTAAAAATTTGCCTGTTTTTATGTTGGATAGGCAGGTAAAGTTTGGGCTATTCAAATTTGGAGGGGGCAATTTTTGTTTCTCCTTTTGCACATGATCATCCAGCAAAGTGAAAAGTCATCCAGCAGTAGGTATTGCCATGGGTGTTACCATGGACTTGCCACGCCATGCCTGGGTCTTGCTTGCCAAGCATCATCAATGTGCAAAGTCTTCTGGGCATATAGTGCCATGAGATTTAATCCAAGTAAGAGTGTCATGATATTTATGTGAGGCTGTATGAAAAATGTCCCTTTTCACTCTTTGAAGCCACATCAGACTGTGGTCCAAAAGGTAAAATATACTATCTGGTACACATGATTAGTTATGATTTTATTGATGACAAACTTTGCATGTGCTTGTTAGATGTTTCAAGCTTTTTAGTGTCATGTTCAAACCTGCACTGCCATTGTTTGCAGTGCAACTATCAAAAGTCCTTGAGAATGTGTTGTGGTCTATCTGTCACAATTTCCTAAAATTATTCATTGAAGTGTCCAGATTTGGAAGCATATGCCAAACTTTATGCTGTACCCATCGCCATCATGAGCTGCTGTATTGAGCAATGTGTATTGCATGTTTTTGGCCACACTCAGAACTTGAGAAATAATGCAGCAAGTGTGTGTGTGTGATATTTAACTTGCAAGGTTTCATTTGATGTATATTTCCTAGGGTGCTCTTTGAACCCAATCTCTGTACAGTTTTCCTTATTTGTTCTGGCTGCTGTGATTGAATCATTCATCTTGAATAGTTAGGCTGATCATGTATACTGATGTGATCATTTGATGATTGCAGATGATTGTTTGGTGATCCCATTCATCAAGAAATCATTTATATAATTATAGTACAAGAGAGAGAAATAGGAACACAAATATGTTTCAATTCATGAGCTTGACCTTTATATCTGATACACCAAGACACCTGAAACAAACCCCATTCCTTTGTAAGTTATGGGCACCTGAAATATAAAATGAGCAAAATGGTACACTGTAAAAAATTGGGCACAAGACCAAATGCATCTAATTTTTCAAGGGATATCATCCCTTAAGTATGATTTTGATGTAGCTGTATTGATCTTATTCAAAGGTCTCAGACCTCAGACCCACAGTCAAATGCTGGTTGATCATTAGAATAGGCTGCCTGATGATGCTGTGGTTAGTCCCTAATTGAATATACTTAAAAATTGGGTCGACAAGATTTTTTTAAAGTTTGAAAACCTTGTCTTTTTAGTTCTAGTCTTTTTAGTTTCTGGTGCTGGTGCTGGTGCACACGGATAGTGCCTCGTGATGGTCACCAGGGTGTTGAGTGGTTGGCCTACGTCTACGCCGTCTGATAGCTGGGCTTGTACCTTACAACCATGAACTGATATGGAGGGTCTGCTGCTGTTCCCGCTGTACGTGACCGAATACGACAGTCCATCGGTCTGCGCTGTGTATATTATGCACACTCAATGTAGCCCTACGGACTGGACCCTGGAGCACACCGCACGCCGGTGTGAAGCTCGACCAGCACGTAAAATGTGTTAAACGTACCGCCTCAACGGAACTTGGAGCTTGGGCCGACCTCAGTGTCAGCCGATGTCCTTCGATCGTCTACCCCCTCTCACCTCTCCCCTACTTGAATTCAGATTGATTGTAACGCAGCAACGGCACACATGTTGGCCGGCTGCGGTAAGAAATACGTGTTGATTTTATATGAGGTACGAATGTTCCTTCTGCTTCACATTACACGTATGGGTGCAATGCGGTAAGAGTAGTTCGGGGTACATGTTCATGAAGCTGGGTGATCAGGAGGCCTGTAATATGAAGCCTGGAGGAAGCAGGTGATAGGTTTTCCTTTGTGTAACAAGGTTTGCGATCCATCGTTCGTGGCATCGATTGAGTTGTGTGAATGTGATTCTGGCTGTTTTTTTTATTAGTCATCGATAATCGTGCCTCGACTAATATCCTTGCTAACGACGACTCAGTCATTTAGCCCTACGTGGGCATCGTGATTGTGGCACTGTAAGCAAATATTTAACCGCATTTAGTTGGAACACAACTATTTTTATGTTCAAGTAAGACATTTGGACGATGTATGGCGAATGGCCATTCTTTTAAAGTTGATGAGGCTCGTGTGTACTGGACTTTGGCGTCTATGCCTTCCCTTGCATTCAATACGTGTGATGACCAAAGGTCGGAAGCTGTGGTACATGATTTAGTAATTTGCCTACGTGCGAGTGGGAGGTCCGGTCTAACAAACATTGAAACGATGAACGAATTGGCAGACAATCCAGCCAGCACGTGATAACTGTTAACGGTCGCCATTATCAGACCGATGCACAGCGAGCGAGCACAACCATAGCGGGTTATGCCTGCCCGCACAAGCCAGCGTCGGACGCCTGTCAGTTTGGATCAGTTAATGACGGTACGACCCGACACCACCCAGATTCTAGAGCATGTGTGTATACATGCTGGTGCGGGTGGTCATTCGGCGGAGGTCACGGTGGCAAACTCGGCGTTGCTGACGGTGGTGGACCGTGTAACAAGTAACCAGCCGGTGTTGACCAGCGACCGGCGCACCTGCGACCCGTGCTTATCATGGCTTGGGCCCAGGAAGCTGCCCGAGCTGCCACTGGCGGCCGGCAGCTGAAGCGACTGCACCGCTTCCAGAGTCGATTCGACTCACATTGCGCCCATCTGGTGGCCGGCGAAGGCGACTGCGCCACAGCCGACGGTACTCAGCACTGTGAAGAGGAGTCGGCGCGCTGCGACAATACGTTAGCATGCGCGCCGCCGCAGTCACCAAGTGCCGCGCGTGGCATATTCAACAGAAGCCGATGGACGCTACATGACCAATGAAGTCGATGCGCCCTAAATATAGCCCCAATAACTAACTAACTCAACAAAAACCAACTGGCATTGCCTGTCTTCAGGCTGCACGGGCTGTGCAACGGAGATGTGGGCGCACCGCCAAACAATGGACACTGGATTGTCTGCCAATTTTTCCTAGTGCTAAGCATTCATCGTTTGGTGTGTGCGGGCATTTTGTATGAAGTGCTTCAGTTGCAGTGTATTGGCTGTCTTTTTTTCTTCTTCATCGGCAATGATATCCTTACGAAGGCCCGGGAAAGCAATTATCCATCCTGACTGTGATGCGGTGCTTGATGCATTTTGCGTTTGTTTCAATTTAAATGCTGAAGTGTTTGCTATTGTGATGTTTAGCAAGTGCAATACAGTCTTCACAGCTACACGTGTGTGCGTCATGCATTGCGACATTATCGTGACCTATGGCTTGGTCTGAACTGAATTGATAAACTGATGCATTTAATGTGCATTTAATGCAGGTTTTGTTATCTGTAACCCTAGAAAGGTGCACAACATATAAAGAGGAAGCAGAATTCCAACACAAGTGTATTTAGTTTCCGCATGCAAGCATGGGCTAAAAGTAAATGGCAATGTCGATACAATCGGCAACCAATGCCGATTTTAAATCACATGCATTCGAAAAGCTCACAAACATTGGAGTTGTCGAGTTGCATTAACTGAATATGACGCCAGTGAAATATGTGCATAATAGCTGATATCGCGACGAGATCTTCTAATCATGATTCAGGTGAACGATGCACCGACTGCATACGCCATGCTGTTTCAAATCGGAAGGGCATCTGCATTCTCTTCGCTTGGCGATATGCTTAGTTTTCCCTCGAGGTACTCTTCAGCCCAGGAGGGGTCCGGGACCAGGACTGCTCCAGATGGTGAAGGGCTCGGTAATCGGTTGCGCCACCAGGACACTCCTCTTCAGGATGCAATATGGAAAGGTTAGGAATTAAGGACAGCGGTATTGTACATGCATGCGTTGCAGCTTCAGGTAGCTTTGTTGACTATGCAAAAATATCGGGTGAAAAAGTTTGCAACACGAAATTGATGTACCTTTCCCGGTAAAATTCGGCATCCTTGCTATTTGGTTTTCGACATCGCCCGCCTAATGAAAAATGAATATTTTAACACTGCTCAGGGCTCCATCATCTGTCTCGGTGACTAGTGGGCAGAGACATAGCCCGGGGGTGGAGGCGAAGGGGCAGCCGTCTGCTACACGGTCAGAGGGAGTCCCCCGGGTGCCTGACTTGATGGGACCACAAAGTCACCGCATGGCATGTGACATGCAAGGGTCCCCTGGGCTGGGGAGGAGCGTATTCATCACACATTACCTAACACAACAACCATGGTGTAAAGTAGGACAGGATAATTCAATAGAGGAAGGGAGAGCTGCAATTTAAGTTGAAGATTGGGCACCTAAAGTTGGAGGGGTGGTTTCGGTTGGTTATTGGTTTTACGACGTCGACCGTTGAGTCATATAGCGTCGCCAATCTCTCACGCCGATTGTTCGCGGGCGAAGAGTATCGACAGGTGAGATTCGAACCCACAACCTTTCGATTGCGAGACGACATCTTACCCCTAGACCACTCGTCCGAGGGGGGGGTCCATCAACTTTTAGCGATGATCCGCACAGGAAAATAACTCAAGGTGACATATCCTCCACACCCACAACAATCCTCAATGAAGGAAGCAGCACACTTAAAACTAGGCATGCACATAGGCACCAAGCTGTGAAGCATTTATGATTTAAGCATCTGTGACATGTTGCATCATATATTAAATAATCATACCATACCACAGCTAGATAGACAACCACACTCTAATATTCATGAATCATCAAACATCATGCTAATCAACTCTAAAAATAATTTATGAAGGGGAATAATTCTGTCCATGTCTATTTTTGGCTGCATTTGTCATAAAATACTTCCATTTGTACTTGTCTTGAGACTCTTGAGTTGAAGGAAGATCATCAACTCAAACTTGATCTGCCATATGTGGGACAGGGAGGTGAGGGGTGGATGTGGGGTACTGCCTCTTCCCCCAAAATTCCATAAATTTCCCTCTCCCCTGGATCCATCACTGAGGATTGGCACCCATTGACATCAATGGGTGCCAAATCAAACCTGGGGCCCCCTCCATTGCCCACCAGTAATGCTCACGCAATGGGGAATGCAACTTGGATGGGGGAGTGTACGGTGAGCATAATAAATGGGACCCTCAGTATGACATGACCCTGTCCAGGTCCTCCACACCAACCTCATCAATTTTTCACTCATGGTGCTGGTGTTGGTGAGACTGATACTTATGCAGTATGGTTGTATGTATGCTGCATACTTTTAACAGCTGGGGAGGTCCAGCACCGGGCAACCAAAGGGTGACACCGCCATGCGAGCGATTTCAACCTAATTGGGTGTATAGGGTAGTCAGGGGCGCTGAATCAATCTGTGAAAGTTTTAGCTTCGTACTGGCAGCGACCTCGGAGATATGGCCTGAGGAAATTTGCATAGGTCACATTGCAGGTCAATCTTTGAGAGCGATTATCTCCGGTACTTTAAAACCTAGTATAGACATATAGCATATCTGTAGAATCGCAAAGACCTCTTCTTTTCATTTCTGGGATCGGGTTTTAATTTTGAACACATTTAAAAACTTTGGCCATTTGACCTCGGGTCACGTGACCTCCTGTGACCCCAAGCCACTTGATATTCACGTTTGTAGCCACATTTACTATAAGGATCATTGATTGTCTTTCGAAGCAAAAAATAAAAATGATGTTTATTTACTGATAACTATTAATAATTTGCCTTCCTTCTACCCGAGTTTATTTATTTTCGCACGTTTTGCTGAGTGGTCGGGTCAGTCTTTTGCTAGCGATTGACCCCCAAAGCTCATAGGGGTATGATTTGAGATATGCACTTATTAGGCATGATGAGATGAATCCGAACGTGTCCTATTTCATGACCTCAGGTCACCAGGTCACCTATCCAGTTCAGGTTAAATACATCGGTGGAGGTGAAAATGGTAATGTCGGAAGACGTTTTGGACCCATAGTAGTGAGATAGGTGCTGATTGACACCTAAATAAATATTCGATGTATGCCAGTTACGTAGCCAATAAGAATGATTGGCAAAATCATTCACTTCATAGTTTTGGTACTCCCACCTTTGTCTTGCGGCTCGCACGGTCAATCGCAGCTAGTTGACCGCGAAACTGACAACGGTCGGTCGAGATGTAAACAGCGACTGTTATGGGACGACGGTAGGGGGCATCATATCGGGAAGGGGTGAAATAGGAGATGAGGTATCGATGACAATGGCCGTTACCAGTAGGGCCGGAACGAGGACAGTACACATTACTGTCAGTCGTCTCAGTGAGGGAAGCGCGTGAACACTGAGACATTGTGCTAGCCGTGTTCAGTCTTTCTTTTATAAAAATGGAGCATTGTTATTTCTGTGATCCGTTCCAGAAGCACAAAACACGTATCAAGAAGAATTTGCGAACGGTATCTGATCATTTAATCCAAGTGGTGAATGACAAACGCGACAAATGACCAGTTGACCGGTTTCACATCATTGCCTCTGAACTATCATCCAATACTGCAGGAGTTCATGTTCGCGTTTGTAAGGATTAGTAGGTAAGCGTTGACATGTAGTTTGTGTGTTATATCCGATGCACTGAAGCAAAATGCTGCTATTGACCACGCGGTCTTACAACAGTTAGTTCCTATTTTGAAGTCACGTGTCCCTGGTCTCAGAAAGTTTCACTACGTTTCAGACGGATGCGCCGGCCAGTACAAGAACCGTTTCAATTTTGTGAACCTTTGCCGTCACCGTGAAGATTTCGATGTTGACTGCGAGTGGCACTTTTTCAGTACCTCCCATGGCAAGAGCGTATGACATGGTGTCGGTGGTACAGTGAAAAGAGCGACGGCTATGGATAGTTTGAGACGACCTAGCCAGGACCAGATTCTGAGTGCTGAAGATATGCACCGGCTTCTCAGTGAAAAATTCGTTTCGGTCATTCACTTCCTATTCGCTTCCAAAGATTACGTTTCAAAAGTGATTGAATCCCTTAAAGAGCGGTTCGCAAAGGCTCTCACCGTCAAGGGCACATAAAGGTTTCATAGGTTTGCACCAGTTGACCGGTTTCAAATCATTGCCTCTGAACTATCATCCAGTACTGCAGGAGTTCATGTTCGCGTTTGTAAGGATGAGTAGTTAAGCGTTGACATGTAGTTGATTTGAGGTGATCAAGTGTGAGCGAATGTAGGCATGCCAATACAAAAACGCGTGATGAGATTTTCATTGGTTTGCGGATACGGAATTGTGTTCTTGGAGGATTCGTTTATTCTTATGTCGATATTATTGTTATTATGCATATAGGTGCATATGGTGGTATGTTCCCAGTACTTGTTTTAACTTTGCATTTGAAATGAATAAATGTTGGCATATTAATGCCATCTCTAAATACTATTCACGCTTACCTCTCAGCTCTCAAGGGTGGCGAACATCAAGGTAAAGTTGAAGTTACTTTCCAACGTCTTCCGACATGATCATTTTTCACTTCCACTGGTGTATTTAACCTGATCTGGATAGGTGACCTGGTGACCTGAGGTCATGAAATCGGGCACGTTCGGGTTCGTCTCATCATGCTTGATAAGTGTATATCTTAAATTATAACCCTTTGAGCTTTGGGGTCAATCGCTAGAAAAAGACTGACCCGACCACTCAGCAAAACGTGCGAAAATCAATAAACTCAGGTAGAAGGAAAGCAAATAAATAATAGTTATCAGTAAATAAACATCATTTTTCTTCTTTGTTTCGAAAGACTGTCGATTGCCCTTATAGTAAATGTGGTTACCAATGTGAATATCAAGTGGCTTGGGGTCACGGGAGGTCACGTGACCTGAGGTCAATTTACCGATTTTTTTAATTTGTTCAAAATTGAAAACTGACCCAAGAAATGAAAAGAAGAGGTGTTTGCGATTCTAAAGATATGCCATGTGTCTATGCTAGGCTTTAAAGTACCGGAGATAATCGCTCTCAAAGATTTACCTGCAACGCAACCTATGAAAATTTCCTCAGGCCATATCTCCGAGATCGCTGCCAGTACGAAGCTAAAACTTTCACAGATTGATTCAAGGCCCATGACTACCCTATACACCCACTTTGGTTGAAATCGCTCCCATGGCGGTGTCATTTCCATAAGAATATTGGTCGCCTGGTAATGGACCTCCCCAGCTACCATGTATACCATGTATTTTATGCAGTGGATTCGGCACCTTCCTTCGGGATGTGATGCTCATGAGATTGTCTATGGTGGCACGATGGGTGTGATGGGAGGAGCTTGTGATTGTTGAGGGTGTTATGCGGTAGCAAGTGAATGGTTCTAGATAGGCTGGGATATATAGCTTCCTAGGAACTTGGGATAAGGGATTGATTGGGGTGGGAGTATGTACATTATAGTACCTTTTCTAGATAGGCTTAACCGAGATGGGCCCCTGTGGCTCTTATTAAGCCTTAATACTTTATGACTTTATGACTTTATACATGGTACTGAAGTGTTTCATATTTTCCAATGAATTTCCGCAGTTCAAGCCTGTGCCTCATAAATGCAATTTCACACAGTTTATGATTCACATGAACAATTTGGTATGTGGGGGTCTGTGTAACTGGGAAGAGGTGGGGGTCTGTGTAGCTGGGAGCATGTGGGGGTCTGTGTAACTGGGAAGAGGTGGGGGGTCCGTGTAACTGGGAACAGGTGGGGTCTGTGTAACTGGGTACAGGTGGGGTCTGTGTAACTGGGAACAGGTGGGGGTCTGTGTAACTGGGAACAGGTGGGGTCTGTGTAACTGGGAACAGGTGGGGTCTGTGTAACTGGGAACAGGTGGGGGTCTGTGTAACTGGGAACAGGTGGGGTCTGTGTAACTGGGAACAGGTGGGGTCTGTGTAACTGGGAACAAGTGGGGTCTGTGTAACTGGGAACAGGTGGGGTCTGTGTAACTGGGAACAGGTGGGGTCTGTGTAACTGGGACCAGGTGGGGTCTGTGTAACCGGGATCGGGTGGACCCACGCAAGCGGAACATTTGTTGTGAAATATGGTGTCTGCTGCATACATGTTTCGTCTAGTTGTTCTTCCGTCCGTCCGTCCGTCAGTCAGTCATAACTGACTGGGGGACATTCTGTAAATCTGTTGTACCGTTACCCATGCACGTCAGAGGTACCGGGTTCGATTCCCCCCGATGTCCGCCCTTCCTGTGAGGGTGAGAGGCAGGCGACGCCATATGGCATCAGCTGCTGAGTGCGTCGTAAAGCCGCAATCCAATCCATTATTTACAAATTACCAACTGTTTATTTGCGGGGACAAATTATTTAAATCACACGCTCCGCACGTTTCTCTTGACTGCGCGACGCATGCTGGGAATCAGGGCCTATCTTAGTCAGCTTGGGCAGTAGCGAAAGCTGCTGGGGCGTCGTTTACCTACATATATGACGCGTGTACCGATCGTGATCGATATCAGTTTTTATCTGTGCGCTCACCAATGAACGAATACAGTGCAACATATTTGTGACAGTAGCTAGCTTCCGCCGATCAATCGCCGAGCTTACTTCAACCAAATTCACCGGTAAAAAATGATGTATGTAGGCGCGCGTCCTGCCACGCCAGCTAAGCTTCCGTGGGAGAGACGTAAAATGTGAATATAAATAAGGAAAAAAAACAAAAAACCCCCCCCCAAAAGAAAAAAAAAAAAAAAAAAAAAAAAAAAAAAAAAAAAAAAATATAAATACAGATGTTATATATAGTCGCGTTCCACAACAGCCATTCTTTCTATTGCAATAATTATGCACTCCAATCGGTTGACCCAGCTGGACCACAGGCGCCGCACACATCACACGCGTAGTCGACGACAGGTGTGATTGTTACTATCATAATGACGCCTTTACTACAGTAATAACGCTTCACAACTTCATCTTTACGCCTTTACAAAAATAGAGTTGGAGCGCGAACGCAGCCTACCCCGCTAACAAAAATTGTACTCCCGAGTTACCCACATTTGGGGTAATCGCAGGGGTCAACCCAGCCGAAGTGCAATGGAAAGGCCTCGTCCTGGGGGAAACGCCTTAGTGATCACGGTGTCCCTGAGCCAGGTAAGTATGAGTTGTGCGTGGGGGGGGAGTGATTTTTTTTAGGCGTGCCGGACCATGAAGGTCATTTGCGCCGCCTTTAAAGCGAGTACGTTACATGTCTGTCTATAAAGCGAGCGTTTGTGATCAAGGTGCAGGCAAGAGGACATTTACGTTAAGGAATTTTACGTTAGTTTGCGTTATATTTTAGTTGCCAAGGCGATGGTCTGGGTTGGGGACAGCTCCCTGATGTCTAAATGGTTTAGTTTTACTTTACTCCTCCACAAAATAATTCGTAGTTTGGGTGGGGGTGGGGGTGTTTTGAGAGTGGCGAGAAGTTGCTTGTATCCTTAGTAACGGGTTAATCTAAGCATGCCATGCAGGGTTGTCAGTTGGGTTAGTACGGCGTTTTGAAATTCGGCCCATTTATGTCCGCTGTAACTCTGGATAGCTGTTTTACGTTATGGGTTGCAAGGCACATCGGCTCACCTACGTCTGATGGCTCCTCTGGATAGTCGTTTTAGGTTATGCTGATTGTATTTTGCTACACGTTTTCCTAAAGCAAGTCGGCTTATCTAAGTCCGACGGCTCCACTAGGTAGCCAATTATTTCTAATTGAGAAACAAATCGGCTCATGTACGTTAGACGCTATTTGGGAATAGCTATTTACGTATTTCCAACGGGTGTTTCGCGGGCGTGCATTACGTGTTGATGTGAGTGTTGGTGGTGTGGTGTCTACAGTGCTCCTGGTATTTTGTGGCGTGCAGATATTCAAATAGCAATTGAAGGAGTGCTGGGTGCTTGTCACCGAGAAGCGATGGAAGCGACAGGGTGATGCCATCTATTTGGCAGAATGTTTTAGGTGGTTGTCTTTGGGAGTTAAAGTTACTACAGTCTAGCAAGATGAGGCCTATGCCTAATGTGGTGTTGCAGGTGTCGCAGTGATTTCAGGTGGCGGCGCCCCCCCCCGTCTCTCGGCAGGGGGGAGGGACCCTCTGCCCCCCCCGATGGCGACGCCCTTGCACAGCCGTAGCGTACACAAACTGGCCATCTCAGACTGCGCATGCGTAGTTTTCTGTCCTCGGCATGTCGCAAAACCGAAACGCTCGGCTGTGCGAATGGTTATTGGCGAGTGAGTCAGTGTGGTTCCGACAACCCAGCGCTGGTAATTTTAAGCCTTAATATTTAAGTTTATAGTTTGATATTCTGTGAATGATATTTTGCTGCAAAATATGTATTTCATTCACGAGCATTCATTATCTATTATCAAGCAGTAATCCTTCAACAGATTTGTCAAACAATTCGTCATTTATTAATTAATGTGATATATGTGTAGTATCTGTTCAGGTTCACAAGCCAACGCGAGGTCATCTTCTTGAACGCTGTGCTGCTCATCTTGGCGCGTTTTCGTTCAATGGTGCGCGTTCCATTCCATTGTATTGTAGGAGGCATCGGGAAATTTCTGCCAGAGGGATATCTAGCAAGAGATGAAATACAGCGCTAACGTTCTCCTGTCGTGCTTTAGCTAATAGAAATAGTACTCGAAGACGCCTACACACAATGGGTACTATAGAACCGACTGAAGGCTTCAATAATGCCTGAGGGCAGAGCCGCAGTGAAGATGGGAGATTATTGTTATTATTTTAGTTTTTAACAACTTGTATTTGCATTGCTGGAATGCGATCAGATGTAAAATGGATAATTAATTCGAGTCCAGCGCCCAAATTATCTGATAAAATATTCGATCCGAAATAGGGTCACTCAAGGTCGCGAAGATCACGTTTGGCAGATGATCCTCAACCTGTAACCCTAAATATGTCGCTGGTGCATCAGAACGCTACCAGAACGATTGGAAACCAAGTTTAGGCCGTTACGTAATGTTTGAGTAAAGTTTGAGTAAAGTTGAGCCGCTTATTCGCAAAATGGTTTACAAAATGCTAAAAACTGCAAAATGTGGTTTCGACGATGACGTCAAGGGTCAGTGACCTAAGGTCACATACAATCACAACTTTCAGGGTATGTACAAAAAGGATGCACAAACAGCTATGCAGCGATTCGGCGCGCTGACGCGTGCCTCTCGGTCAGGCCCTGACAAACTTAGGGGGGGGGGCGCCACCTAGGTATGGGCGTGGCTTCAGGAAATCATGGCTGCGCCATGCCGAGGGGTCCCCAGACGGTAGATATACTACCCAAACGGAGGCATTTTCATTCATTCAAGCTAGACAGTCAGATGCGTTTTAAAAACAAATATTGGCCCTCGTGAGATTTGAACCGGGGACCTCAGGATGACTAGAAATGGAACACTCAATTTTGTGCCCCTGAATTACAGCCTGAATTTCATCGGAACGGATTTGAGAAAGGTAGGGTTGGAAAGGGAAATGATGATTTAGTTTTTGAGAAGAGTGTTTCCCTTGATGGTGGTACAATAAATAAGATGTGTCAGTGGGACCAAAGGAAATTATTATGTTCTGCAGAGATATTTGCTTGTTAAAAACACAAAACATCATTATTCATAACGCAATTTACATAATGAGCTTTATCGACCGACACGTCATATTTACATCATATGAAAGGGAATTAAACGAAGAATGTTTTAGGTTGTTTCTGGTGGTATTATATCATGGCTGGTTGTTATATTTCAACTTTAAACGATTTTTCGTAAAAATCCTTATGGAAGGGTCCTGGTCCAATCAGACAAGTCTGGTCATGGCCACTTTGTGTACGCTACGCTCCATCCATTTTAGGATGCCACCTGCAATGCCATACACCTGAAGTTGCCTCATTAACCGTTTATGGGTACCTTGTCAGAGGCCTTACTAAAGTCAAGATATGCTACATCAACCTGATTTCCCTGATCAAATTGTTCTGTAGCGAAATTTAAGTCTAAGAGATTTGTGAGACAGGATCGCCAATTTCTAAACCAATGATCTTAATCTTGAATACCCATGATCCATGATGATCATGATAACCCATGTTCATGATCAATCTTGAATCAATCTGTTTCCTTCCAGAAAACTAACTATTCTATCCTTGATAATTGATTCGAGTACCTTGCAGACTAGGGATGTGAGGGTTACTAGCCTATAGTTTTGAACTTTCTCTCTTTCTCCTTTCTTGAAAATAGGAACTACATTTGCCCTTTTCCAAGCTGTTGGAATTTCATTTCGTGAAACTGATGTACAAAATATTATACTAAGTGGAATTGCCAGTTCCTTTCCAGCTTCCCGCAATACCCTAGTATACATTTCATCAGGTCCTGCTGTCTTGTTTGGTTTTATTTTCCTGGTATCATTGAAAACAACATCACTATCAATGAAATCAACATCGTTTATCCGATCACCTGTCACTGAACTGTGGTGTACGGTTGGCAGACTAGTCATATCTTCCAATGTAAACACTGATTTAAACTGCTTGCTCAGCTCCTCAACCATCTCCCTCCCCATCCTCACTCAATATAGTCCCATTTACTTCCAGTGGACCAATTGTGCTAGAATCTTTACTCAGCTTGTAAAAGCTAAAAAAATTGCTGTCCTCATTACAGTTCCTAGCCAAATCCAATTATTTTTGCTCGCTTTGCTGCTCTGGTTTTCTGCTTCACAGCGTCTCTAGCGTTTTGATACGATCTTAGATTTACGATATTTGAAGGTTCCTTAAACACTCTAATTGCATCTTTCTTAGCCTAAATTGCTTTTATCAAAGCTGGTGTAAGCCATGCTGGCTTTCCTACCCCTCTGTTGTGCCTTTGCTTTCGGGATATATTTATAATCTGAATTTCCCTCAAGTAAGATTTGAAAGTTTCCCACATTTCACAGGCATTTAAATTGGATAATTATTTTTCCCATTGTATGGCACTCATCCGCTCTCATTACATCCGCTCTCATTCAGTCAAAGTTTGCCCTGTTAAAATTAGGAACCATGGCCAAATTATCCTCGATTGTCCCCACTACTTGTAATTGTGGCCGAAATGGGGCCTCTCTGGCACGACGGGGGGCTACAGGTTTCTTCGCCCCCTCTGACTGCGCTACTATGTATTTGGGTATACTATGCGCTACTGTTTGCGTATTTGGGTAGGCAGGTCCGTACGCTCCTTTGTTTACAACGCTGTTGGCATCAGAAAGAGGCTATGTGTTTTGCTATTTCTCTAGATTACTGACATTTCCCGTGACGAGCACAGTGGTCGGTACAACGACGATTATTTCACATACATGTATTCTTTCTTGACCAATAGATCATTAACACGCGCACTGGAGGGGGGGGGGGCGAAATCCGCCCACACCCTCCGGTTTTTCGTACATAACTCCACATTCTACCGGTCGATATACGCCATCTTTCGCGTACCTGCTTAGAAATGACTGGCGCGTCGTTGAAAGCAAGAATAATGGAAATCGGCAAAACATTTCGAGCTAGGGGCCATTAAAGTTAAAAAAAAAATTCGTAGCGCCAGACCACAAAAATCGGCGCTAATGCGCTTCCCGTATATCCGCAAAAGGGAAGTGTTCTTGGCAACACTGGCGCCTTGTTTGATGTATATTGATATGCTATATAGTTTCAAGGTTATGTTAGGTCACCGAGGTTAAGTCAGGTCAAGTTCATGACAGGTTAATGGAGCCAAACTTGGCCAACTGGAATGTTGTCATAAATGCACTACTGTTTGTCATTGTGTACTGTTTGTCATTGTGTTTCCATACTTTATTCATGTACAACACTCCTTTCTTCGCGAAGCCGATTGCGCCGAGCTGCCCGACGGAGCAGTCGACCCGGTTCCTGTAACTGGAACAGGTAACTGACATGAATAAAGTGCTGCTATATAGATGACCTGAGGTGATATGTCGGGTCTAGCATCTGTATTGCATCATTAGTAATGTCCAAAACATCATTGATGCCCATTTTGGAGCATTTAAACACAATCACAGCGATCAATAACAATGACAAGCCAAGCCACGCAAAACAAGACAATTTTGACAAATGTGACCTCATTTGACCTTGCAGATATTGACCCAGGGTCATGAAATGTGCACACAATAGAGTTCACTACCATACCCATCCACCCTGCGAATTCCGTTCCTCTGGGTTTAATAGGAGCCGAGATCTTAGGGGGGGCGGAATCCGCCCTCCCTCCAGTGGCGTAATTTTCAGGGGCCCTCCGGGCGCGTGTTAACATCATTACAGTTGTTCTAGATGGTTCAAAGATCGCAGCACTTCCTTACAGCAAGGGGTCAACACAATCCTTTATCACTGCCCAGTAATTCAGAAAGTAACGTTTTCCCAGTGGCAGATGTGTTGTGGCGGACAAGCGAGGGCCAATTATGAAAATGGCCGCAGCAGCCGCGAGATGGCAGCTGCGCGATGACCCGCTATCCGTTGACAATGTGCTAGGCTACCTCTGTGCGAAGTGTGGTGCTTTTATCAAAACATGCATAATTGGTCTGAATATCCCAGCTAAACCTCTCCACTCTGGGTGTAGCAATTTACGGCCTCAGTATTTCCCCAGGAACTTCCTTTTCAGACACAATCACCACAATTAATGATTCGTGATTCCATCGGTCATGAAATCTCAGTTCAACCAGCAAGTTCGTGGTCAAGATTTAGCGTGCCGGGAACGCCTCGAGCGGCCGACACAGTCATCCGACTAAAGGTGACTTTTCTGGCAGCATACCAACGAATGTTTTCAGAAAGGTCACATATGGATCGCGGTAGGCGCAGAGAAGAAGCGGGACCCGCCTTCTCAGGGCGGCTTCGACCCCATCCCCGAGATCAGCGAGATCTACCAACTGAGTTAATCCGGCAGCGAGCCGCAATTCCGCATGGCATGTATTTTCTTTAGTTGAATAGTGAGAACTATCATATTTTTGTTGAAAGGCGTAACCTGAAGACGAACTACTGGCGCATGGCCAGCGATAATGATGCTCACGTCGATTAGCGATTAATCATTGATGATTAATGATGAATGATTAATGATTAGCGATTAATCATTGATGATGAATGATTAATGATTAGTGATTAGTGATTAATTATTAGTGATTAATTATTAATGATTAATTATTAATTATTGATCATGAATTATTAAAGAGTTTCACGTCTTTGAAGGCAGATATACGGTGTGGACAGTCCTGCGTTGCGTGTTGACTAATTGCGATACCCGACAAAGCTGATTGCATTTGCGACAATCCATTAAATGCTATTAATAATGGCTATTGCTATACAAATTGGCAAGTTCGAGGTCTGCTCGCCATTTCCAAATACGTGATTTAATCGCTGCGGCTGAACAGGATTTTCCGACTCGGAATACCAAACAATGATGCCATTCTTCGCAAGACAAAGCACAAGCATGCATGACCGCCCACCTTATCATGCAGTCACTAATTGTGCGCACGGCTGACTGGTGTCCTCGTGCATGTCAACCGGGTGTGTCTGGCTGGCAGGAACAGCTCAACAATGATTCGTTTGGGTGGGTATAATGGGCAGTGACAATGGTTGTGGCAATATTAGCTCATGCATCAGATTAGCAATGATACTGTAAGAGACAATTTCATGAGACATATATCACACTGGAGAGGACTCACATACATATGCAGGGGGAAGTATGCAACATGTACCTGAGTGCTAATCTTTTCTAGTTGCGATTTCCATGTTCCAATGTCTATTATTTTTTTATTCAAATCCAGAATTGCTGAAATCAGTATTGGGATGGCCCAAGGAATGTACGAGTGGCTTCAACCATCCCAAAATTATAGAAAACGACGCTCCTTGAAAGGTAGATAGTTTAGTGCTTGATCGATACATGTCAAAACAATTATAATGTTCATCGCAATTGTATCCAAATGCCATCAATTGTAATTGCATCTAATTACACGTGATAATTACCATTACAATAAGCGGGTCAGTCTTCCTTGATTTATTCACCACTAGGTCACTCAGAATGACATTAATCTTGCCTGATGCATTCAGTTCTGTCACATGGGTGGCAGACTTGGCGGCAGCTCTAGTTACAATGCGTTCGTCCTCTCGCAGCTGCTCTGCTGCCTCCCTCAATCATTGAATACATATTTTGTTTCTATTTCTGTCTGTGATCTTTAAGCCGTCACCAGGTAAACCATCTGTGAAGGCCGGGCTGATGTTTCTTCTTGTTTTACAGCCTTACGTTCCATGGTGGAGTTACTACATTCGTGTTTATCATTATTCTTATTATTATGATTGATTTGAATATTCTCTATTATATGTTATATATATATATATATATATATATATTTATATATATATATATATATATATATATATATATATATATATAACGTCGGACTCCATGCAGCTTATATATCTATATATATATATATATATATATATATATATATATATATATATATATATATATATATATATATATATATAAAAGCTGCATGCAAGTCCGACGTTACGAATAGAACCCCAGTTCAAAGGTTGGTAAGCTGGTCGTACTTCGCAGGATTTGCCGGAGTGACTCAACTACATCACCGCACTGTGCACAAGTGTAGAGAAATCGTGCTCCAACTGGCAGCACCAGTCTTCCGTGGCTCGTGATATCCAGGGAAACCTCATCTGGACCGCGGAAACAGGGTTCGAAGCCCCAGTTGACATGTTACAAACATTTTACTCCATGAAGCAAACAAAGGGGTAAGGTTAAGTTAGGTTCGGCTTTTGTTTTAGTTTGGACAAAACTTCAAACATTTTGGGGGACATATTTATAAAATAAATCTGGTTGTTTTCTACCAGATCAGGTCAGGTTAGGCTAGGTCATGTTAAGTTTTAAGTTGAAAACTTGAGAGTAAAAAAATGTTTAAAATTGTCCAACAAAAATACATTTTGTTCTTGCATGGACGGTTAGGCTAGGCTTGGTTAGGTTAGGTTGTTCTATGTTATATGTTTTATTTTGAATAGTACATTTTGTGCTCTATTACCCGACTGCATCCCCCCTTTGTGTGTGTTATTTTGCCTCCCAGCTAACAAGTATGCAGTTGCAGAGAAAATGAGTGGATGCATCATTTTAGAATTCACATTCAGAAACATTACAACGGAAAAATAATTCGAAGTATTCAAAATTAATCAAGGTGCATATACACCGATTATTTACAATATACAGAACATTTGCCAGTATACAGAACATAATGATGCATTTGCCAGAAGTGTAATTAATTCTTTGACACCAATGTAAAATATGAACTATAATGTCCTGCCATTGATGTTGCTGTCGTGTGAGGGTATATATATCGTATCGAAATCGTATAAATGTAATAAAGAAAAATGATATGGGTAGATTTTTATTTTCAGGGAATCCTTGGATTTTGAGTGCTACATGTTTCAATGTTTCAATGTCATGTTTATGAGCATAATTAAGATGATGTGGACACTGATTTCCATCAGACATGCTTTATTTTCATTTGGTATGCAAAATCTTGCAAATAAGATAGCTTTGAATCAGGTAATATATCATGACAAATAATATAAGACTTCCTCTATTTCTAGCTCTAGCCTTATCTAATCTGAACTTGCCAGTATTCTTACAGTGCATCCACAATGCATCCACATATCGATTTTTACGCATAATTTTCTTCTAGGTAGTGTACAAATGGGTTAGGTTTCGTCAGGTTCGGTTAGGCATTTTTTTTAGTTTCGAAAATGTTGCAAAAATGTGTTAAGATATATATCAAACAATCATTCCGTTTTTACTTAAAACAAACAGGTTAGGTTAAGTTAGGTTAGGTTAGGCTAGCTTTTTTAAGTAAACAATTTTTAGAAAAAGTTTTCATATTTTCTGTTTTTTTTTTCTTTAAAATGTATTTACTTGCATGGAAGGTTGGTTACTATGTTAGGTTAGGTTATGCTATATATTTCTTTGTTTTGAACATTACGCTTCATGCTATCCTACCCGACTCCATGCTCCTTTTTTATGTTCCTCTGCCTGGCAACCGAAAAAGCATGCGCTTGCAGAGGAAACGATTGCTGGCATCATGTCAACTCGCCCCGTCACGGGGGAGGGGGTCTTAAGAGCCCGTGATGTTTTCCGCCGATAGAGAAAACGTGGCACAGGATCGCGCGAAATTCGGCAGACCTTTTCCCACATCAATTTGGCATGATGTATGAAAATATTTAGGTTAGGTCATCTATGCTCTTTCCTCTGCAAGCATGTACGTTCTCTTACTGAAGAAACGCTATCAAGTTAGTGCTTGCACTGGTTTTCCTCATGTAATGTACTGTTGCTCAATTGGTCTGTGCATGTGACACTGAGGCGTGCGAATCCAAAAAGTCATAATGAGGGCGGCTAGATCATAACTAGACCTTGTATGGTCATATATCGCATGTTATTAGCGGTTAGGCTGGCCTAGCTTACAACGCTTTGTCGACATTAGGGATTCTCACTGGTTCATTTGCAGTGCATTACTGGGAGCACCTGAAACCCTGCGTGATCTTGACATTAGAAGTGATGTCAGTCTCGATCTACGCGATCAACACCGTTTTCAGTAGAGCGCCCACGCCTGAAAACTTCTTTTGGCAACGCTTTTTTCATATACCGTGCTGAGTTCTTTGGAACAGTCTCCCGAGGAAGTTAGGCCGAGAATATGGACTGGCTTTAAGTTTAGCTGAAGGAGACGCTGAAAAGAGCTGTACGTGGGAATGTTTGAGCATTGTATGCATGTGTTTTTAATGTTTTAGTAGCCTCCTGTCCCACCCTTTTTTTAGCGTTTTTGACATTTGATACTGAGTGTCTCTTGGTACCAATACAATACCATTGATTGATTGATTGATTGAGTTATTCAAGGTCAAGTGATGTCACCTCCAGAGAAGTTCAACCAGTTGTCATGCTTTTATGGCTAAAGATATTTGAATTAAACTTCCAGCCTTTGCTTTTCTTTTCAGATGCAACGAAACGCATCGGAGGAACGTTTTTTTTTTTTTTTGGATAACGCATTAGTTTTGCATATTTGTTCATTAGGGTCAAAATCGAAGATGTTGACTAAAGTAAGCATGTGTATGAAGGCAAGCTGACTTGAAATAACATTTCGTGGTCCGCTCTATTGATTATAAAAATAATAACTAACGAAAATTGAAAAGTCAACATGTTGACAATTTAAAAAAAATATGAAGGTTGATTTTTGAGTGGGCGAAAATGTTAGACTCATGGTCGAACTCGCCTTCCTTTTCTGATTGCAAATATGTTTTACCTGAACAAATTTCCACAAAATGAACTTCCCAGAACTCAAAATAATATATGTCAGTCATGACCACATAGGTCCTCTTAGTGATCGGAATTTTTGGGGATAATATTTGGAGGTGGTTTCGGACCCCACGTGTCTAGATCTTCCGATGACACTACATTCGTTTTCGTGCAACGTAAGTGTACTCACTTCAATTTTGAACATGATTATAAGTCTTTGTATTTCCCCCAATGGTCTGATGGTTCCATGCACCAGCTATGTCTAGTTTTAATCATGGTTTAACAATACTGTTGATTGTGTTGATGACTCTAATTTCTTGTACGTGGCATTTCATTGAAAAAGGAATAATTTTAACAGTAATTTATCTGAGTTTGCCGGGCATGAGGTAAACGGAGGTTATGTATGTGGTTCATCAAAGCTTTCCCATGTTTGACTGAAAGACTTTATCATGATGTTATGTCTGCGCTCCAGTAACTATCGTAATAATGCATCGAAATATCACATACACTTAATGGGTATATGGATGTTAACTGGGAATAATTACATGACGAAAATACATTTGCCTCCCCTCAATCATTTTGGACATATTCCGCCACGGGCAGATAGATATGCATGCACCAAGATGTTATTCAGATGTTGCGGAGCTAACTATCGGCCAAGGAACATTTCACCAAACCGTGAAGCCCCAGCACCCCCCCCCCTCTCCTCCTTCGTCGGTATGATGTGCGTTACTCCTCGTTCGCGAAGCATTTCAGTGCTACACTTAGACTGGGTAAAGTACTGCTGTATCCGAACATTTCATTCGGATGCGGGCACCTATCTTGTGGGTACCATCCCACCGTGTAGGAGCCACTTATTTTTCAGTTGGTGCACTTGGACCCGCCCTCAAAGATGGACGTAGATGGCTTATACGAGGGAACGCATTGCTCCTTCGAGGGGAGGCGCGCCATTCGGGACCAAGTACTTTTCAAAATTGCATTGTAAACAGCGTAATAGATGCTTCCTCAGCAGCTGGGCGTGCTATATCGCCCACCAAACCAGTGACGAGGTGACCGCTGACCTCGAGGAGGCAGTGACCAGGCAGTGACGAGGTGACCACAGACAGCGAGGTGGCAGTGACCAGGCAGGGACGAGGTGACCGCTGACCGCGAGGGGGCAGTGACCAGGCAGTGACGAGGTGACCACTGACCGCGAGGGGGCAGTGACCAGGCAGTGACGAGGTGACCACTGACCGCGAGATGGCAGTGACCAGGCAGGGACGAGGTGCCCCTGACCTGCGCTGAGGCGGCAGCGGCCGACAAGTTCGAACATATTCAGCCATGCTACCAACACTGCCACGTGATGTTTTCCCACTTGATACTAGCGTTATCACCGGAAGCAAACTTCGTTGCACAAAGGTAGCATTGAACGAAAACGACGCAAAACAGGCGCGCTTTGTCCACCAAATGCGACAGAATGGCCGGTGCAAAGTGTGATTAGATCCGATGTGGTACGCTGCACTGTAAACAGTCGGACTTTGCAGATGCGACGTGGAACAAACGACGACATTGGCACAAGCAGAATATCGGCCCAACTGGGCGTGTATATAACGTGCGGACGTCGTAGCCGGGTCAACAATCGCCATGAAGTGGTTCAGTGGCCTCCTCCTGGCCCTGCTGGTGGTCTCGCTGTTCTCGGCGAGCATCGCTGCACGTGAGTTGCCACGGGCGCATTGCGCCGACTGATGTTGTCGAGCTCGTCCAAAGCTGCATCGACACGAGCTGATTCACTTCAGCTTAGTTAGGCAGGTCAGTTCAGGTCAGGGCATTCTGATGTCATAGAAATCTGCGCTGCAGCCATGGGCTGCCTTGGGCCCGTGCTGCACATTACACGGCCGTTTGTTTTGGGCCACCCTGCCCCAGGTCACGTTTGTTTTGGGTCACCCAGCCCCAGGTCACGTTTGTTCTGGGTCACCCTGCCCCAGGTCACGTTTGTTCTGGGTCACCCTGCCCCAGGTCACGTTTGTTCTGGGTCACCCTGCCCAGGTCACGTTTGTTCTGGGTCACCCTGCCCCAGGTCACGTTTGTTTTAGGTCACCCTGCCCCAGCTATAAAAATGTTTACAGTGGTGAGTACCTCGAAAGGCTGCAGAGACATCCATCGGTTGTTTCCAGCCCCGAACAGCTTCGGTGGGAGCATTGAAAAAAACGGTTTGAGAACATGTTCGTTAGGTTGCTCACGAAAGGACACATATCAGATCAATGTTTTGAATCAGTGCCGTTTTTGGGCACTGAGAACCTATATTTTTGTCATGGACCAAGTAAGTTTCTCAATATTCATGCGGAATTATATCGAGGCATCGTGAGAAATAATGCAGGTCTGAAGTTTTATCAAGTTGCGGCTACCATGAGAATAGATGTTGAACTCATCGTCCCTTTTTTCCAACGGCGTCCGGCCGCCATTGCTGTGCAATCTGTCAGGAGTTACCCAGCTATAGCTTCACAGTGACTGCAGTCCGAACTGTGTAGATAGTTATGGAGAACAAAGGTAAGTCGAATTGCATGACATGGTATTCCTTTAAAAAAAATTGTCTACAGCAGCTTCCTATGCTTCTTGCATGATATATCTGGTTAACTTCAGGGCGGCAATTTCGAAAGCTCAAAATGTTACGCCTTTAACGGCTACTAATAACTTGTGCAACGACAGCTACAGTGAAGCCTTGGGATTTTGTGCAATCATGTTTTATTGGGCTCAAATGTATTAAACACCGTCGTCATTGGGGCATAAACGTGTTCGACAAACAACACAGGCGATTTTCCGTGTGTTCCCGAACCGAACAGCGGTGTTCGGAATACGGCACGTTTATCTGCGCCTGTTAAAGTGTGTGTTCGAAGTGTGTGCTGAATTCCGAACACGGGGCTAATAAGCATTTAAAGTCCGCAGAGTTGCACTTGGGAAGGGCGGGTCAAGTAATTATCATCGGGAAATGGACGCATGTCCTTGGAAGGGTGCCGGCGGAAAAAAAAATCGCTAAGTGGGGAGGGGCACATTGAAGTTTACTGAAGGGGCACCTTTCCAAACCAAAGGGGTGCATTTTGCCCCTGCGTCCCTTCCGCAATGATAATTACTGGATCCACCTTTGCCAAGTGCAACCTTGTGGGCTAAAGTCCATGTTCGGAATTCAGCACACACTTCACTTGTTTTAACCCGCCCAGTCGGGGGGGGGCGATATGCCCCCTAAGATTTTCCGCGGATTCGGACGGTGCGCGCCGAAATTTGGCATGTTGTGTGACACTTTTCAGGTCAGGTCATCTAGGGTCAACGGGTTAGTCAAGGTCAAGTGAGGTTACCTCCAGAAAAGTTCAACCAGTCGTCACGCTTTAACGGATAAAGATGTTTTAATGAAACTTTCAGTGTTTGCTTACCTTTAGGGATAAAACAAAACGCACCAGAGGAATTTTCTGTTCGTTTTTAATGACTAGTTAATTTCCCATATTTGCCCATTAGTGCTAAAATCGAAGATTTTGGCTAAAGTAAACGTTTTTATAGGAGCAAGTTGACTTCAAACAACGCCTTTCGGTTCGCTCTACCTATTAAAAGAAAACAAATGAAAGAAAATTGAACATTCAAAATTCTGAAATTTCCAAATATATAGTTTGTTGGCGGGCAAAAATTGCATGTCCATCATCGATTTCGCATTCCTTTTCTGATTCCAAATAATTATTTTATTTTGAAATCTCCCCAAATGAAACCCCCAAAGCCAAAAATATGTCAGTAGTAAAAACTTAGATCCCCAAGTGACGTCACTATTGGCGTGATAAAATGTTGGGGATGGTTTCTTGCCCTACTCGTCGAGCGCTTTCCGATGACACCTCTTTTGTTTTCGTGCGACACTTAGTTTGGAGATTAGATGGGGGTTGTTTCGACCTACCCCCCCCCCCCGAGATGGGGTGTGAGGATCCGACCGGAAAGACGTTAAGAAAGATGAAGGGGTTAACAGGTGCAAATACGCGTGCTGTATTCCGAACACAGCTGTTCGGTTCGGGGAACGCACGGAAATGCTCAACAGCACAGGCGGTTGAGGCGCCTGTGCTGTTTGCCGAACACTTTTATACCCCAATGAAGACGGTGTTTAATACATTTGAGCGCAATAAAACATGATTGCACAAAATGCCAGGCATGACTGTAGCTGTCGTTGCACAAGTTATTAGTAGCCGCTATAGGCGTGACGTTTTCAGCTTTCGAAATTGCTGCCCTGCAGTTGACCAGATCTATAATTCAAGGAAGCATGGTAATCAGCTGTAGACAATTCGTGATAGGGCTATAATGTCATGCGATTCAACTTACCATTGTTCTCAATAATAACCTGCACACTTCGGACTGCAATCACTGTGAAGCTACGTCCCACCGTTAAAGTGTTAGGTGTCCCCCTCGACCAGCACCTTAGCTGGGATTTTCACTGTCTCAGATTTCTCTCACATTCTTACCGAACCGTCTCCAGCTGCCGATTGACACTCTCCGACAGTCCCGTCACGGTTGAAGGCGGTGGCAGATAACATACCGGTGGCAGGTTTGTCCTCCGTACCCCATCGGCTGTTTCCACATATCTTTGGGGATAAAGGAGGCCAAGAGCGCGGCGTGGAAAACAACGGGCAAAGAAGTTGCGTTCTACCTGAACTTGCTTTCAGCGCAAGTTCTTGGAGCTCCCGGTGTCTCCCTTATGCCTGGGCAGGTGAGCATTATGCCCACGCATATGTTCAAGTCTAAGATTGTTGTCTGCGAGTGACGTAGCGAATAGTCCAACGGCGATGATATTTGATGCAAAGGCATGCCTGTTTCTATGGTACATTTTTGGAATACCTTTGGCAAATAAATAGAATGTTGTGGTGCTCAAAACCTCCTCTTCAATGACTTCGCTGGCCATCGCCAGGGAAGTCCTCTGAGGCAGCGATGAGCGGCATGTGTGGCAGATGACGCCGGCGATAAGTGTGCCGTACTCTAGAACTGTACGTTAAAAGTATGTCATGTGACACTGGGACAACTGTTCATCTGCCCTGTTTTATCTGCGATAGCAAAATAAGACGTGTGTTTAAACCCGAAAGAAGTTTCATATGAGAAAAGCGAGGGACATTTATGCAAATAACCACTCTCAGTTCAGGCATGTATTTCTCAAATGAAACCTAAAACTAGTCTTATTTGAGTAATAGCTTCGAATGTTGAAACCAATAGCTATTCTCAAGTGAACTGGCTGCAACAAGAACAAAAATCTGCTTGTTGAGACTTTGAAGTTGTTTTACACAAGTACATTTGCGACCCACGAAGAGTCAGAGTGAACCTGGGACTGGTCTCAATTGAGCATAGCTGTTTAAATTGGGAACAATTGCTATTCTCAGTCTGACTGGATTCACATGAGACCAAAAGATATTATCCTTCCTGAATTTCAAAAGTGGTTTCACATGAGTACATTTGTAAGTCTCAACACACCGTCATTCTCATCTGAGAATGATGTTCTCGGCATATCGCGAACAAATTGCTCGTTTTGTGTGGTCTGATATGAATAGGGAAAATGAGACCGTCTGCTATTTTCAGAGAATATATACGCTTCTCACGTTTTTATTAGTGAGACAGCAGACTTGTTCCGCACATCTCGAGAACACAACAGAGAATAAATAAGTGCTTTTGTCTTCAGCCCATCCGGAAGGCGGCGGCGGAGCAGGTTGTCCGGGATGCGTTGGCGGCCGCTATGGATGAGGCGGAGGCGGAGGCGGCGCAGGCGGCTGAATTAGATGCGCTTGGTGCGGAAAAAGTTGCCGCTGTGACGATGAGCGCCACAAGGAAAACTACGAGCGTCTCAGCTACCGGTTCTGGCCACCAAAACCACTAACCAAGGAAACGGAAATTAGTCGTTAGCAGTTCGTGATACAAATCAATACACTAATGTGCAAATACCTTTTGGAATCATCGGAAACTGCGAAGCGACACCAACATCGGGGACGCTGCAGTCGACCCGTCTGCAGTCGACCAAACGGGTCGACATGCATGCATTGGTTTGCAGTCGATCCGTCGACGTCGACCAGAATCTCCACGTTCTGGGACATGAAACACAGTTTAGGAGAAGGTAGATGTTAAGTCTTACCATATCAGAAAGTCGCGAACAGAGCTGTATCGGGATAGGGGTTTAGAATGGTCGACCATCTGGAGTGTGGCTAATATTGATGAGCAGTAATATTGAGGGAGGGGTGGGGGATAATTAAGGATGTCAATTGTGATGTATTTTATAGTGTACCGTTTCTTACTACGTGAAAGTTTCAAGTGTGTTGTTTTACAGTCCCTGCCGTGTTATGCTGCATTAAAGTGCCGCATTCCTCACTGCTCGTGTCCTGTTTCAAATTTTGTTGGAAAACTTTAATTGTCTTCTTTTAATATACCATCTGAGGACGGAGCCGCTAAGAGCTCCAAAAGCTCATGAATTGTTTTTAAAAAAGGTCATACCAGAAATACTATTATCATTCTTAAAACCCTTTAATATGTCTCTGAAAGATTTAAGGGTAAGATTTGTGTTTTCGAATCCTGGATGTTTAGGGTTTATCAGCACAATGGTAGAGAGTAAACAAGAATTTTATAATGTGTCTGAACTTAGAAACATTTCTATTTTACAACATTGCATGCAGTATTAAGAAGTTTGTTATCAGATAGTTTCACTTGTCATCAGATGCTTTTATAGGGCGGCGAGGTCTGGGGCGGGGTCGGTGTGGGGGGGGGAGATAGGTGGGGAGGGGTTGGTAGGTGTGTTGGTTAGGTCTGGAAGGGGGAAGTGGGAAGTGATAGGGGATTGGTTGGTTGGCAGGGGGTGTCTAGTTAAATCTGGAAGGGGGAAGTGGCTTACGGAACGCCAAACTTCATCTTCCCTGCCTGTGCAAAAATCGAGAGGCCCAGGCCTACTGCAATAGCTGATACGAGAAAGGAATACCAACCTGGCCGTTTTTGGCTGTTACCTAAACTGTGCGCACAGATTCATCCCGAACCGAAATTTGGTGCCGCTGCCCGCGAGCTTACCCATCGACCCCGTCGGGTCTTACCACCCTCGGGATGCCCTTCCGCGCTCTGTGGTCACCAGGATGGAGGGATTTGCGGCCTAGAATTACTCAAGTTATCCAGCTGCCCTGTGAAATGTCCAGTCTTTCCGGCACGCTTTCCCAGGGGTTCAACCAACAGTGTTTCGTCATTTCCCGTCTTCTATGAGCCATCCTCCGTCTCCTCCGAGGAGAAGAGGGCGGAGGCTATTAGTAGCTCACGTTTGTACCCATGGAATTTCTCGCCCATGGAAGAGCGGCTTGCAAACCGCCTCCTCGCTAAATTGCGTAAGTCGTCTCATGTTATTCGTCACAGTCGGTTATCGGGTCCGTCCTGTCCTGTCTTGCCGGCTAGCTTTTGCATTAAGAAACGGACGAACCCGGAATTAATTCCCTGTCAAATCCTTAATCGTACCTAGTACGTTTGGCGACGTAATGGTCAGTGCACTGTTCGTTTCTCAACGACACCAACTGAAGGTTTCATTTAGACCTCCGAATGTTTACCCGACCCTCAGCATTCAAGGGCAATACATGTACTGACATGTACAAAGCCTGTACTGTCTCGTCGCGCTGGTCTCTACGTCGGAGGTGTCAGGAAGTTTCGTGAGCATGGGAGGATGATGTTCGTGACTCAAAGCTGAGCGAGTATGGAAGCGCTGCACGTCATTTAACGCATGTTTGTCGTTTCATTCTTTATAAATGCTTGGCCTGTGCAACATCCGCTATTTCAGGTTCAGTGCCGACATTTCCTCAGTAGCGACGGTTTAGTGCAGTCTAAAAATGTATTTGCTTCTTAGTTATTCTACACTTTTCTACTGTTTCGGTTCGCCAAGTAGCAAACACGAGCGTAAAGGAAACTGTGTGCTGCTTACATGCCCATGCTTATTCTAAATTACTCGACAAGTAGCATGGACGAATCTTGTGCAGTGACTCTTGTAATTGTCATTTTACGACATTCTAAGCAATAGATATGTTCGATGTGCATTCTTGCCAAAGGTAATCCAAAGGTGTCGGATTTTCTTTTCACGATGAAATACTAGGAAGTCAGAGGGAAATCATCTGCATATTTGTGCTCCCTTCCACTTCTGCAGTCTATGATGGCGTCAAGGACATCACCCTTGGCCTATGACGCAACTGCACGTGCCGGGATCAAGGTTGTTTTCCAAGTCAGTTTCAGTTGTGCATCAGGTGAATATAAAATGCGGGATCTTGAACTTAATATGTAAATATTATTTGTATCGCGGTGCCGGGTTGAACCAAACTTCTGATGTTGCCCACTAATATGCATAGGCAGAACATTTGTTTTATTTGCATTCCACCCTGCATTCCAATTTCATAGACATGGCATTATAAAACCGATGCAAATATAAATATTGGCAGCAACCACCATTTTCATGAGGACGTTCTATCGCAGAAAAGATGGCGTTGTCTAATAGCGCCACTGATCCTCACCACTCCAACCTGAGAAACCTGCAGGCTTGTCACTACGAGGAAGAACTCTTACGGAGCGTGGTACCATTGCATCCTTATTTATGGTGTCCATTCTACGAGTTTCTTGAAGCATTAGACCAGCGGGGACCAACACCGATTGCCGTGATATTCATGTTGAATATGCAAATGAAGGACCGTTTACTTGAGGCCTGATGGGCGGAATTGACAAAATTGTTCCCCCAGAGCTATAAATCTGCAAAAACATTTTTTCTTCAGCATACCCGCAATGACAGTAACCGGACGCTCCTCCGTCGAAAATGTGGGTCAGTAGTGCGAATGCGGTTTACCACTTATGGGGATCTAACGTTATGTTCAGTCAAGGATGACATCAAGACCCTCATAAACCCACCGGAACCAAACCCATTGTCTGGTTGAATATGATGCAAATTACAATGTATATGCAGGTAATCACACTGAACTGGCGGATCTCTGATAAACAAAATGTCCATGTCGTGCGACACTCCCATTCACTACTGACTATTCGGGTTAACGGTTATGGTCTGTTCCCTCCACAAGGGTTAATGGACCCTTGGCTCGGCGGCACCGGCCAAGCTGCCTGTTTGATGGGAAACAGGTGTTTGGCGTTTGATTGGAGGAGCGAGCGAGAGAGGGAGAGAGAGAGAGAGAGAGAGAGAGAGAGAGAGAGAGAGAGAGAGAGAGAGAGAGAGAGAGAGAGAGAGAGAGAGAGAGAGAGAGAGAGAGAGAGAGAGAGAGAGAGAGAGAGAGAGAGAGAGAGAGAGAGAGAGAGAGAGAGAGAGAGAGAGAGAGAGAGAGAGAGAGAGAGAGAGAGAGAGAGAGAGAGAGAGAGAGAGAGAGAGAGAGAGAGAGAGAGAGAGAGAGAGAGAGAGAGAGAGAGAGAGAGAGAGAGGGAGAGGGAAAGACGGAGAAACAGAAGGACAGAGCGACAGTGGGGAAGAGACCGGGGGTATTCAGACCTTGTCGGTTTGCACATCTTATACGCTGAGTGACGTGGGGTCCCAGCAGATCTACGTTACTTTCATTCCCCCCCATGGAAAGAAGGGGGATTTAATTGACTGTGGTGAGCCAGAAGACCTGCCCTCTTCATTTACGTCTTTCCGGAACCAAGTGGTTCTCCCGTTATCTAAGCTCTTGTCAGTAATGTGCGTGCGTTTGTATGTATTCATTTCTTCGATGCATTTCTAAAGTATAAACATTCATGTATCATACACACCAACCTCCAAACCATGTTCCATAATGACCTTGTCAGCCACAATTCGCTCCTCCACTTTACCCTTCTCGGGACAAACGGCTCCCCATACCCCGCTGGTCGGACCATCACGTACACAAAACCGGTGGCGGACGGGTCACATGGTTTGCATGACCGGTGAAGGGTGCATCGCCACTCCCTGACCTGATTCACTCACATTTCGCGATGTTTACTCGGTTTTCGCTGCCTTTCAGAAGTGGCCGTGTCGATCCGAACGCGAGCTAAGTTCACAGTTTAACCCCAATCACTCCACTCAGCTCGCGAGCCACTCCCGAACGATTCCGTTGGATGTGAGAGCTTCTCGGCGATTCCGTCGAATCTTGGGTGATCTGCTTCCTACGGCTCTCCTGGGTGGTTTGCGTGTCGACTCCCCCCGGGGTGGCGCTTATAAATGGCTCCGCCCCTGGGAGCGGCCGGCCCCCAGGCGTCAGGAAACGCACGCCATCTTTCTTTGTGCCTCGTGGCCTGGCTGGTGGCTGATGGTGCCGGCTGGTGACGCTGTTGACTGCTGGCAGTTTATTGACGGTTGGCGGTTCCGGCTGTCCAGAGCGGTGGCTGCTTCTAGGCTACTGGGTCAGGCTGATACCCAGGCGGAAGTATTTGCTTGCTTTTGGCAGCGGCACCAAGGGGCTGCTGTTTGCAGTAGGGCGTGCGCGTTTCGGCGACGAGTAGGCTTTGTGTTTGCGCTTGTTTTTCACAAGTTTTATGCCGGCGGCGCGAGTTTCCGGTCGCGGCGGCTGCATGTCTCGCGGGTCGGACCGCATCGGGACCGCATGAAGCGCCGGATTGAACATGCAAGCCGTCTTACAATAGTTTGGTTGGAACATGCTCTGACCAGATACTGAATGCTACCGATATGTACACATTCTGCCAGAATATACTTAGCAAACGCGTAACATGTTTCTGCGTGAGTACATATGATGTAAATTCCACCCGTACAACACAAGAACAAAGGTTCCAAGGATGCAAGCCGATAATGGGCACACAGAAGCTGCATCGTTTTGTCTTCAAAAGTAAGTACCTAATTATGGTACAGGAAATATCATCTGATAGGGGGGGGGGGGCATCGATATGTCCTAAAGACAGGTAATCAGACAGAACGGTCCCCAACCCTCACAAACAGCAGATACAAACGAGATTACTTCGTAAGTCGCATCTATACGCAGCAACTCGGTGTTCGTATCATCGGGGAGTACTCGGAAAAGTTGGATGACTGTACCGTGCACACGCTTCATCATATCGTGGGTCAGGTGTATAAATTAACCGATGTACAGGCTTCGCATCAGCTGACAGCGCACGACATTGTGGGGAAATTAAGCACACCCCTGCTGGTAGGTGCTGATCCCACCGCGTCATATCAATGTCATATGTCAGAATTGGAAAAGAGCAGGAGAAACGCACATAATAATGGAAAATACGGAATACGAAAATAATGCAGATCGTTACAGTGATGCTGTACAGAACCGTGACATATCTCCAATGAATAGCAACGGGTTACTACGACACCAAATAGTGTGCATTCCTTCAGACGAGTTGAGGGATGAGAAGATCCTCAAACTGCAAAGTTCGTCACCACAATGATACTTGCATACTGTGATTCCGAATGTGCTCCTCACCGTTCCAGACCTGGCCCGATGGGTGGGCGGCGTATAATAACGGCACCCTCCAGGCAGCGGGTTATCGGCAGGAGGCCGTCAACCATCGCCGGGAATTCGTTTCGGCGGATGGTAAGCACCAGGCTACATTTTATTCGGGAATTCTAAGCATTCCCACATCTCCAGAACTAAAACTAGTCGTGCCCGTCAAATTTCTTGCATCGTGTCTCCTTTGTGAACACGATCTAGGTCAGTTCGGATGGCGATATTGTGAGGTTCCCATTGAAGTGACCTAACAACTCCTGCACGGGCGGGCAAAGACCGCGTCACCGAGGAAACGGACCAATATAGCTTTCGGTAACTGTTTCCCTTTGTGTTCTTCTCGGGATGTGCGACGGGCTTTGTGGGTTTGTGCGAGAGGTGCTGATGATTGTTGAACGGATGCTGCTAACTTGAATTTGGTCAACTTTGTTCTCTGGGAGATGGGCACTGTTAACTGAAAGACAGATAATTGTACAAACAATGTATTCACCATGTAAATCGCTTAACATTGCGAGCTGGCACACGCACAGAACCATGTCTGATCGCTAGAACATTTCAAGCGTGTGCTTTGCTTCTTACAATATTTTCAATGACAAATGAAATCGTTATATTTGTGCGTACATACATACATACATACACACACACAGATATATATATATATATATATATATATATATATATATATATATATATATATATATATATATATATATATATATATATATATATATATATATATATATATATATATATATATATATATATATATATATATATATATATATATATATATATATGTATATAGACTAACTGCCAGTAATGATAAGGCTGTAGCAGCAGACTAACTGCCAGTAATGATAAGGCTGTAGCAACAGACTAACTGCCAGTAATGGGATAAGGCTGTAGCAACAGACTAACTGCCAGTAATGGGAAACAGAGGGAAGTATGACACCCAGTATGGAGTATGGCTCCAGCAGTACTCCCTTTCGTTAATCGGCTGGTAAGGAGATGTGTGATAATCTCGGAAGGAACCGGGAAATATATGAGCTGAAATGTTCAGAGTGATGGGGGATGCTCGCAATATACTTGGGAGCTGACAAGTAAAGAAGATGCGTACCAACGGTGCATTCTTGACTTGTTGCGATTAAATTTCAGGAAAGGTGCGTACAAATACCATTAATAAATTGACCATCCCGGAGAGCGTGGTATCAGTAACATGTTTATTTTCCTCTATGCAATATAGGGCCTGATCTGTTGGCATGAGTTCTGGGCCCTAATCAGTGCCATCGCGGCCAAGTATCCGGTGGGGATGACCGCCATACCAAAGACCGGCAGTCAACCCATTCGAGGAGTTGGCTGGAAACGCCAATACTGCGCCAGTTGTGGTTCATTAATACATTTTGTTGTTGATCAATATCGGATTTTCATCCCAAATCTGAGAAAATGACGCTTGACCACCAAGAAAATAGCAGGATTGAAACATTCATAATCAATAATCACAGTAATATTTCAATATATATATATTAATATTTTTGGAGCAGGTTTTCTTTTATGCATACAGAATTGAATGCGACAAGGCTCTCTGCATTAGTCTTATTTAATGAAGAAGTTTCCAAGCCTCAACTTGCTCAGAAATGTCCTATGTGAAATGTTACCACGTCACCAGGTCACCAGGTTTGGCGTCAATTGCGGCCTTCAAGACGGACTTTCAAATTGCGTCTCCTATCTGATTCTGGAAGGTACGGCCTCGTCGCCCCTCAATTCCCACGACGGGTAGTAGGCGTCTGCAGTCAGGAGACAACTCGTGACGTCACACTTTGAGTGGTTTGCTGTGTAGCATTCCGCTGAGACACGTCGTCGATACCCCGAGGAAATGCAACACATGATCATAAAAAAGCTCCACTGCACGCCAATACAACGTTTGTTAGTCGATCCTACCAAATTGGGATACGGGGTCCGGACAAGAAAACGAAGCGCTTCATCGATTGGTAAATGTGATATCGACGCCTACTACCCGTCGTGGGAATTGATTCCTAGTTGGTACAATATTCGATAGTATACGAGGCGCCATTTGCCACCACGAAAAGATGCAGAGACGTGCGCGAACAGGCTACACGTGCATTGAAACAATGCTGACTAAAAAAAACTTTCGGTCCCACATTAGACAAAGCATTACCGGTTATTCACACTGCGATTCAAAAATGAAAATACTTATGAAACTGTCCAATGTTCTGGTAGAAAATATTAGCAAGGAAATGTCGTATATTGCACGTATCAGCAACAGTCGGCCCTAGAGTAGGACTGGAGCCGTTACCAAACAGTCTGCACAATAAAGCTATGCTTTCGGCTTGCAAGAGATCGTCTTTCCCGTGAACTTCTAGGTCCAATTCTGCACACAGGTGGCGCACGCAGCTACCGCATTGCCTGGCGAATGTAGAGTGTAGAGTTGACCTCTGGTCGCACTTCACCAGTGACAGTCCGGGTTTTGAAGTGCGTCATTTGTCGTCCTGTGAGAGGAGAGTTTGTGAATGGTTGATCAACATTTTCCACCGAGTTGCACAGAAAACCGGGAACCAAATGACCAGACGGTAATCATAAATGGGAGACGTCATTCCAACTTCAGCACCAAGGTGCATTCACTGTAGCAGCAATTTTAGTTGGGGAGTCTTCTGATGGCTGCATGCCACAGGCTACGCAAAGTCGGTCAACGGCACGACTGCTTCTTGGTAGCTTCGAAGTTGGTCGACACAGTTTCGCCGCAGGAGGCTGGACCCCGCCGACAGAATGTTGTACGTCACGACACACCAGGCCTGGCATCAGTCGTTGCCCACCCAGGCGCTCAGTTTTTAAGACACAAAAGCCTTCGCGACGTGCCTGGCCCGTGATAAGCGCGGCTAGGATCTGGTGTTGCAAAACAGTTTTGTTCAGAACCCTGGGCACACAGGCTACGGCCGTCTTCGAATGTGGAGACGCCTGAGCCGTGGGAAAACTGGAAACGCAGCGGGACCGACTGTGGCACACGGCTCAGCGACAAGTCTGCAGGAGCGACGCGTGACCGGCTGACTTGTCGGGACGTCACTTTACACCAACTGCAGTACATGACTGGAACCGAACAGCACAGACATTCGCCGCGAGGACCGGAACGATACCGCGACTGAGAAGGAAAGTCGCCACGGGTTTGGGGTCGCGGCAGCTCAGTCGATGGGACGCTCGACTGTTGGCCTTAGGGTCGCCGGTTCGAAACTCTCCACCGGCGGGATTGCCGTGTCCACCCGCGACAGATTGACGTGAGGTTGGCGAAGCTGATTACCCGAGCAGTCAAACGTGTCCTAAGAGACCCCAAGGTTCTTTTTCAGGCCTCCCGAGTACATACACGGGCAGAAGTGATCAAAACAGAAGAGAACAGACCAATGCAGTGCGAGTTCGTTGTAACAGAGTTTCCATAAAATTGCACTTTTGGCTGTCCAGTAATTGTAAATGCTGTAATCCCGTAAAGCCATCCGACCTACCGCCCCGTAACTGTCAGTACCTTTCCATCCGGCCGGCCGGCGCTACCGCAGAGTCGCGGCCGGAAACCTACCCCAGCGTTTTTACCGGGCCGACAGCCGCCGTGTGCGGCGGAGATTCAGGTGCCGGCAGCAGCAGACCTCACGACCCACCCCCTACAGTCAGTCGTCTCTGAGCAGCCAAGCGACGCGGGTCTGTAACGCTGGCGGTCGCGCGTTCTAAATTAATACCTTATTTCGGCCTTAAATTCAACACTCGGTAATATCGCGGTAGTTCGTTGTGTGGAACATTTTTAGGTACGTACTTTCTGGAGTTTGACTGTTGCCGTTTATTTACTCATCCATCTGCACAATGTGAACAGTGCAGATAACTTTGGACCTTTACAACGGGAGTGACGCGAACGCGAGGTCATTATCCTGGACTATCACGTAACCTATATAGAAACTTCTCTACATCGTCCATCTACATTAACCAGAGGTCGGCGATCCTGGCTGGTCTGGCACAAGCCCAACTGGCCAGCGCTGCCGACTTTACCTCGCATGATCTGACCGACCTCGCAGACCCGGCCCGGGATGCCCGACCCCGCCCTGTGGAACAGACCAGACATGAGTACCTGCCCTGCGGACGCCATATCGCCTGACCTGACCTGACCAGCGCCGCCGGCCCGACCTCACCTGTCCACGTGGTGACGCCGGTGACGACGAACCCCACGCAGCGTCTGTCTGCCGAGCAGAGGGCGGCCGCCTCGCGCGGCCCCGACACGGACAATGCGCACAGCTCCAGCTCTGCCGACAGCCGACACTGGTAGTTGTGGCCCGGCAGCGTCGAGTTGGCCACCGGCTCGTACACGGCTGCCGGCGGGACAGGTCAGGTCAGGTCAAGAGCACAAAGCACAGTCAGCACACAAACTCCGGCTACTGTCAGACCAGGCGAGGTTAGGGAGGGTTAGGCCATATCGAGACAACTGCTCACAAGGTCAGGAAGGCAGCTGATGACGGGGTCAACAATACGGCTGTGGCAAAGTTTAAGCCACATCAGGGACCAACACGCAAATCGGGAGGTGAGATCAGGGACACATCTCCCATGGTCTGGTCACATGTCACGAGTCAATCATTGTCCCAATCCAGGGTGGTTGGGAATGTCTGGCATGGGCCGAGCAGATCCTCTCAATCCCACAAGATTTGACAAAGTCTGAAAGCGAAGACTATATTGAAGCACAAAATGAAAGCGAGAAGGAAGAAGAAAACCCGACAGACGAACACAGCAGCTTGTGTATCCTTCGATACCGATGGGTATCCACCACCATCACTGCTCTCTCTCTCCAGCCATACCTGAACCAACGTCCATGACGCCGTAACCCTCGCGTCTGAACTGATCAACTAGCAGTTGGACACTTCGCCGCATGGTGGCAGCACTGCGGTCGGCGGCCGAGTAGCCGGCCACCGCGGCCGCCACTCTGGCCTTGAGGTTGGGCGGCGCGCCGACCTCCAGCAGCGGCGAGAACAGGTGCCGGGCCGCCAGCGCCTGGTTACGGCGCAAGTTGTAGCCCTGCCGAGGCAGCCAACGGTTAGCGGCTGGCCGTGCGACAGGGTTGGGGTAGGTCTGGGCAGAGGGTGTAGAGGAAGGGAATAGACCGAACTGGGAGGTAGAATGGTGGCTGGGTGGATTGTGACTTTACGACGCACTCAGCAGCTGAGTCCAAGCACCGCCGCCTGGCTCTAACCCCGGCAGGAAGGGAGGGCATCGCAGGGAGTCGAACCCCGTAGCTCTGGCGGACCAGACGCTCAGCTTAACCACTGATCTACCGACGCCCTGACAGAATGGTGGCAGGGACGGCCATTTCCGTCACTGCCTCTAAGCAGAGCAGATGTAAACTGGGGAGTGGAGATCAGGCTGGGGGTGGCCATTTGGGAGTTTGAGAAAAAATTGGCCAAGCCCGAACGGTGGGGTAGCATGGGAAGACCTGAAGATGTGAACCACACAGGTGCGATCCATTTATTTTGCACTCTCAGGATCACAATGTCAATGCTAACCAGTATTGGCATCAGTAAAATCTTCAGATATCTGAGTACCTTTGGCCACGCAGAAACTTCAATGCACACACATTCCGGCAGGCAACCTATAGGAATGCCCTCACCAAAACCCACCGAAAACAAACCACTGTAGCACAACTGATGCTGCACTGCTCTTCCAGCTACTGAAGCCGCGGGCAGCTGCACTTGCCCACCACACACCACAAGCGTGCGATGACGCTGCCGAGAGCATCGTCCGATATTATATCTGGTAACTTGGCGGCTGCGCGTTAGTCGTTGTCACCCAGCGTTGTCACACCCCACCCACACCACCGACAGCGCCATCCACCCTCAAGTCCCACCAAGCCGCGCGAAGCCGCTCGAGCACCGCCAACAACACCTCGGCCCGTGCACCGCCCGCCAGCCCCACTACAGACCTGACACCTGCCGGCAACGCAGCGTGGGCTGTGGGCGGCGGCCGCCGGCAGCGGCAGCAGACAGTCGGCCGGCGAGCCGCACGGCGGCTCCTCCAGCTGCAGGTCGTCCAGGTCGGTCAGCTTCAGCCGGCCGGCCACATCGACGAACTGTTCGAGCCGGAGGTCGCCCAGGCTGGCCGGGCCGAGCGGCGAGGCGGCCAGGTAGCTCAGCAGCGTGGCGGCGTCCAGCGCCAGCCGCAGCCGCCGCTCCCAGCCGGTCTGCAGCAGCGCCAGCTGGCTCAGCGGCGCGCCCAGCTCCGTTACCATGGCGACCACGCTGCTGTCGCCGCGTCCCGGCGACATGCAGAACCCGTACAGCTGGCGGCGGCCGTCGGCACTTCAGAGCGCCACTCGGCACAGATGCGGTCCACACACACTTGGTCTGGTCTTAAACAGCCGGAACAACAACAGTCGAGCTTAGTATTCTTACGTTTACAGCATGGTCTGGGTATGCTATATAATGACCTGCAGCTCATGGGAATTTTCCGCGTCACTTGAATGGTATATCAAGATATCGATAACCTGATCAATATGAAAATATCGATTGAAAGAACGATGTGCATCAATTCAAGACAACCATGATAGACAAAGGCAGCTTGTCCAAATTAGGAAATTTGGGTGGAAAACGACATATAGCGGAAACAATATACATCTCCAGCCAATAAGTTTTGCTTTTATCCGCATGTTTCACCATCCAATTCCAATCGCATCCCAGAGAACGTGATGTGAAATGTACCTAGCATTAATCCTCTTCAGGTCCAGTTTTTCAGTGCAGATATACAACTACAGAGAAACAGAATCGCATTCTGCAGCTGCTTGCAAATTGTGTGCAAATTATTTATATTAATGAAATGTTCGTTATTCCCAACGCAATTATTTGCATATACATCGGACTACCAACTGAAAATGGATTGAAGGGGTACTGGACAATGTATTGGACTAGGGAAACCTGCGAACGCAATTGAACAAAAATGCCTCCTTTTATGTCACACCAAATATAACGACAAATAACCGCACAAAACAACTTGTTACGGAGAATGAACGGGTTCAAAAGACATAACACCGCCAGGCCCAATTGAAAACAACAACGCATTATGAAGACCTAAAAAAATACATCGAGATGTTCCAGACCAAGAAGCCAAACGAGCGGTAGGTATTGCAGGACGATAAGCGTGTTGCAGAACACATCCTCAATCAAACTTGACGTTATCGCTTACATGACATACCTGACTCCCTCATGAACAAAAACCCACCAAGCTAAAATGGAAAACAGGAGGACTGAGACCACTTCCAATCCAATCAGGAATCAAGATCGATCAGAATAAAAATGATGCAATGAAGGCTATGCAGCTTGGTTTTCTCGGACTCTGGCATTCCATACACCGCCCACAGGCGTGATTCGCGATTTAATGACCATTTCATGGGTTGGAGCGTGGACTCCAAATCAGCCGCAGAAAGCCTTCGGCGTGAGAAACCACCAACATTGAGGTCGAGTTGCCATGATGGCTCCAGGGACTGACAGAGCAACAATCATATACTGATCACTTGCGGGGTTTTCAGTTTCCGTACCGGAGTAACTTTCAGCCAAACGGAAAAGGCTGGAAATGCTACAGCAAATTAATATGGAAACGCATCGAATGCTTGCCGCCTACGCTAAAGCGAGGAAGTTGTTTGTATGCGGGCTGCCATCCAAAGGCTTTTCTGGAGCACAACGCCAGGCCACAAACAGTCCAACACCGCTTCGGACAGCGGTGTTGGGTGAGACAAGCGGTCCGAGCTGGTGCGGCGGAACCACGGTTGAGGAGATTCAAAACAAGCCCACAGCTGAGGAGGTCAAAACAATCCCACAGTGGGAGAACCAAAACAAGCCCACAACGGGACGAGATCAAGCCCATGGGAATGTCGAGTTGCAGCTGGGCTTAGACCGCGGTGTGCCCCGACCGGCCAGGGACTTGCGGCGCCTCTGCGCTTATCAATTTGCCCGGCGGCCAGGTCACGACCTGAGCAGTGTGGTGCAGCGGCGGCCGGACCGTTAGTTAGCTAGCTATATGAGTTTTAGGGAGCCTCGACCGACAAATGTGATCATTTAGGACTTGGCTCGGAACCCAGTACAAACAAATGTTTTTTTTTCCGTTTCGTTCCAGAGTAGTGAGCCGAGTCAGAATGCCAATCAGTAGAAAGTCTGTAGGGTAAAATGTGGTAAGTGCTAAAAATCTGCTTAGTGTGTCAGATAGTATGACATATGAAGCATCTTGTGATACCTCGATGAAATAAATCACTTTAATTATTGCTATCAGCATATTGCTATCAGCTGCATGTGTATGCATGTGTGTGTAACAAGCATACACATGCAGGTTAAAAGATGTAGCGGAAGAACCACATCCTGCTCCAGTGCCGGTCCTGGATCCATCAGTAACATTGGAGTAAATCCTTGAAATTAATCCAATTGCTCCAGTGTTTTGATGCGGAAAAAGTTCAGGTGTTGCATCATCTTTGCGCATTGCTGTGAGCGATAGGTCAACTACAGGGCAGACCAGATACCTGGGCGGTACTGCTGGTTTCTGCATACGCATCACCCGACGGGTTCTTACACCACTCTCCTCAAAGAGAGCACGGATTCGTACACAGAACGGCAAAGCTGCCACACATCTGCCACTATGAAACAGTGCCAGAATATGACGCGAGAACACCGCGTCGTCGGTGGGATGGGTGGCGAACTGCCGTAACCTGCATGCGTATGGTAGGCCGAGCATTTCACGTCTTAACACGCGCACTGGAGGGGGGGGGCGGGCGAAATCCGCCCACCCCTCCGGTTTTTCGTAAATAACTGCAGATTTTACCGGTCGATATACGTGATTTTCTGCGTACCTGCTTAGAAATGACCGGCACGTCGTTTAAAGCAAGAACAATGGAAATCTGCCGATTTTTTTTTCTTTTCAAGTTAGGGGCTTCTAAATTCAAAAAAAATTATAGCTCCAGACCACAAAAATCGGCGCTGATGCGCTTCCCGTATATTCGCAAAAGGGAAGTGTTCTTGGCAACACTAGCGACTTGTTTGATGTATATTGATATGCTATATAGTTTCAAGATTATGTTAGGTCACCGAGGTCAAGTCAGGTCAAGTTCATTACAGGTTAATGGAACCAAACTTGATCAACTGGAATGTTAACTGGAACGCTAGCAGCTGGCGGGACCAGACTGTAGCCTCAGCTCAGCTCAGCCTCCGTTGGCAACCGCCAACGGTCGGTGGACAGAGTCTGAAGTACTGGATATTGGGCTCATTACATTACTGGATATTGTAGATATAGACTCTTCGAGGACCAAAATAGCCGAGTCTTATGCACTACCACCCGTGGGGCATGGGATGGCCGAGTGGTTAAGTTGTTTAGCTCTGGGTACCAAAGATCCCGAGTTCAACACTGTGCACCGCTCCGGACATTTCCCTATACCGCGGCCCACCGGCGAAACAGTGTTGGTAGCGCTATTAGCCTTGAATGTGCATAAAGTGCGTCGTGGACCACCCAATAAACAAACAAGCACTGCCACCTGATGAGCCTGCTGACCAACGCGACCAGGGAGCAGTGCGACCATCGGTCCGGATCATTTTGTTGATCGGAACACAACCTACGAGAATGGATACTCGCCCCCCCCTCGGAGCTAAATCTCCAGAATGACCAGGTACTTCCAACACTGGCCGAGCCTCTGACCATCGTGGGAATCTCCAAATTGAGGGGGTCGGTTGCTGTCGTTGGTGAAACCGATGACGCATCCCGGTTAATTTCATCACACTACAGCTCAACCTCCTATTAACACGCGCACTGGAGGGGGGCGAAATCCGCCCACCCCTCCGGTTTTTCGTAGATGACTGCAGATTTTACCGGTCGATATACGCGATTTTCGGCGTACCTACTTAGAAATGATCGGCGCATCGTTTAAAGCATGGAAAATGGAAATCGGCCGTTTGTTTTCAAGTTAGGGGCCGTTAAAGTCAAAACAATATCTAGCGCCAGAACACAAAAATCGGCGCCGATGCGCTTCCCGTATATCCGCAAAAGGGAAGTGTTCTTGTCAACACTTGCGACTTGTTTGATGTATATTGATATGCTATATAGTTTCAAGTTCATGTTAGGTCACCGAGGTCAAGTCAGGTCAAGTTCATTACAGGTTAATGGAACCAAACTTGATCAACTGGAATGTTGTAATAAATGCACTACTGTTTGTACTGTTCATTTGTACTGTTTGTCATTGCGTTTCCATACTTTATTCATGTACTTCACTCCTTTCTTCGCGAAGCCGATTGCGCCGAGCTGCCCGACGGAGCAGTCGGGCGGGTGGAACAGGTAACTGACCTGATAAAGTGCTGCTATATAGGTGATCTGAGGTCAAATGTCGGGTCTAGCATCTGTATTGCATCATTAATAATGTCCAAAACATCATTGATGCCCATTTTGGAGCATTCAAACACAATCACAGTGATCCATAACAATGAAAAGCCAAGCCACGCAAAACAAGAAAACTTTGACAAATGTGACCTAATTTGACCTTGAAGATATTGACCTAAGATCATGAAATTTGCACACGGTAGAGTTCCTTACCATGCACATCCACCCTGCAAATTTCGTTCCTCCAGCTTCAATAGAAGCCGAGATCTTAGAGGGGGCGGAATCCGCCCCCCTCCCCACCCATCCCCCCCTCCCGCCCCAACTCCAGTGCGCGTAATTCTCAGAGGCCCTGGAGGGCCTCTGAGAATTACGCGCACTGGGAGGGGGGCGGATTCCGCCCCCCTAAGATCTCGGCTCCTAGTAAAGCTGAAGAGACGAAATTCGCAGGAAGGATGGGCACGGTAGTGAACTCTATTGTGTTAAATTTTCGTGACCTTAAGTCAATATCTTCAAGGTCAAATGAGGTGAGATTGGCAAAATTTTCCGGTTTTGCGTGGCTTGGCTTGTCATCGTTATGGATCGCTGTGATTGTGTTTAAATGCTCAAAAATGGGCATCAATGATGTTTTGGACATTACTAATGATGCAATGCAGATGCTAGACCCAACATTTCACCTCAGGTCACCTATATAGCACCATTTTATCAGGTCAGTTACCTGTTCCAGTTACCGGAACCTGCCGCCCGCCCGACTGCTCCGTCGGGCAGCTCGGAGCAATCGGCTTGGTGGAGAAGGGAGTGAAGTACATGAATAAAGTATGGAACGCAATGACAAACAGTACAAATGACAACCAGTAGTGCATTTATGGCAACATTCCAGTTGATCAAGTTTGGTTCCATTAACCTGTCATGAACTTGACCTGACTTGACCTTGGTGACCTAACATGACCTTGAAACTATACAGCATATCAATATACATCAAACAAGTCGCTAGTGTTGCCTAGATCACTTCCCTTTTGTCAGTATACTGGAAGCGCATAAGCGCCGATTTTTGTGGTCTGTCGCAATAACATTTTTTTACTTTAGCGGCCCCCAACTTGAAAAATATTCGGCCGATTTCCATTTGTCTTACTTTAAACGACGTGCCGTTCATTTCTAAGCAGGTACACCCAAAATCGCGTATATCAACCGGTAAAATCTGCAGTTATTTGCGAAAAACCGGAGGGGTGGGCGGATTTCGCCCCCCCCTCCAGTGCGCGTGTTAAACAAGCTTCGCTTAGCAACAACCGGTGTATATAACTAATATAATACACTGATAATCCACTGACCTCGATGATGTTGGGGTGCCGCAGCTGGTGCAACAGGCGCACCTCGCGGTACATCTTGAGTGCCGTGTGCTGGTAGCAGGCGGTGTGGTTGATGCCGGCGGCGCGGCACTGGCGCATGTTATGACCGTTCACGTTGACCGTCTTGACGGCGACGGCGCGGCCGGCCAGCTCGGCGGCGAACACCTCCTTGCTCCAGCCGGCGCCGAGCCGGCGGCCCACCGCCACCGTCGGGAAGTCGGCGCACGTGAACGCAAACCGGTCGCCGACACGCACCGAGTTGCGCAGGCGCTCCAGGAACGCGTCGGCGCCGGCCGGCCGCGGCCGCGGCGCCGCCTCGCGCCAGGCTCGCCGCTCGGCCAGCTGGCGCCACCGCTGTGGCCAGTACGCCTGCAGCACCACCGCGTTGGCCACCACCAACACCACCACGAACACCAGCAGGCACGCGGCCAGGTGCGACACGCGCATCACGTGCACCCAGCGCGCCAGACGCGGCCGGCAGCCCAGACGTGGCCGGCAGCCCATGGCACAGACACGGGGCCGCTCAGACGGCCAGAGGACGGCCGGGCATCGTGGCCGCCGGCTGGTGGCTGAGCTGACGGTCAGACGACCGCCGGCTGGTGGCTGAGCTGACGGTCAGACGACCGTGTAACAAAGTTAGGTTTTGGGGCATCTAAATCCCAGCCATTCAGCACCCTACACCCACTGTCAAATTTCCAGGCACATACCTGTCGCCCACCTATCTAGACGCTGACGAGTGAAGTCACCGCTCCAGTCGAGAGCCGGTCAGTGGACATTGCCCTGACCCCCTCCCTCCTTCCGGCTGACACCCCGCCGCGCCCGGCCGTCGCCTCTGCAGATGTGACCTCGAACCCCTCCCCATATCGTCCCGGCGTGCCCGCCCGCCACCGCTGCATCCCAATACCCCCGGCGCGCGCCCCGCCGCCGTCCTCAGATGGTGAATGCCAGTGGGTGATGTGATCATCAGTGGGTGATGTAGGACAAGCAATTATATTGTGGGAACCCTATGGACAGGCGTGTCTATGATGTATATACCAGCAGTTAGTAGGCTGCGGTGAATTGAACGTCGTGTGTCGCTAGTGTGTCGGGCGCTGTGTCGCTAGACCAGACGCTGCAGTACCGAGCCTCTGCCAGTGAGCCGATTGTTGTGGTTCACCAACGTCCGGTGAAATGCTGACAGCTCACTGTCCGACCCCAATACCGCGCGGGCCTCACAGAAGGGCTCAGCACCCGTTCCCACGCGAGGCCAGTCTCTGGATGTCATCAGAGGCGGCTCTGATATCTGACTCTGAGCTGACATATGTCTGATGTCGGAGAGAACAGCACACCCGCTTGGTGTATAGTTCACAGGGTTCTAGCCTGTGCCGACGTCCTGGCCATGCGGCGCAGTAGTGATGTAGACTAAGTCGCGTGACCAGTGACGTGTCGTCTGCGAGTATCTAGCGACGGTACCGTGAGGCAGGAGGGCTATCTTGGACGAACGGTTGTCGGGGGCGGTTGCCCCTCAGGCGGCTCGCCGCCGCCTGGCCAGCCCTGGCCCCACAGAGGTACGTCGGACTCTGCCTGAGAGTCGCTACGTCTTTTGAGATGTAGTTCTCTGATATAAAATAGTTGCACCTGTCTGTCAAAGTGAAGCTATATTATTCACGTCTGTATTACGCTGCGCCACTAATGTCTGATCTTCGTTGCATCTATCTGTTGACTAATAAGCGCAATATAGAAGTGCTGGCTTTGGAAGTGCGTGTCAAGAGATGTGTGATCAGAGCACGGAGATGAAGGATTCGAACAATTGAAAACATAATCGGGGTTTTAAATATCGCAAACGCTGAGGTACCCTAGACTATTCTACGAGCCGAAAATGAAGGTTTACCCCAGTACAGAAGGAGAACAAAAAAAACCTTCACTACAACCGCCGGCTGGTGGCTGAGCTGACGGTGAGACGACCGCCGGCTGGTGGCTGACCTGACGGTGAGACGACCGCCGGCTGGTGGCTGAGCTGACGGTGAGACGACCGCCGGCTGGTGGCTGAGCTGACGGTAGACGACCGCCGGCTGGTGGCTGAGCTGACGGTGGACGACCGCCGGCTGGTGGCTGAGCTGACGGTGAGACGACCGCCGGCTGGTGGCTGAGCTGACGGTGAGACGACCGCCGGCTGGTGGCTGAGCTGACGGTGAGACGACCGCCGGCTGGTGGCTGAGCTGACGGTCAGACGACCGCCGGCTGGTGGCTGAGCTGACGGTGAGACGACCGCCGGCTGGTGGCTGAGCTGACGGTCAGATGACCGCCGGCTGGTGGCTGAGCTGACGGTGTACAACCGCCGGCTGGTGGCTGAGCTGACGGTGAGACGACCGCCGGCTGGTGGCTGAGCTGACGGTGAGACGACCGCCGGCTGGTGGCTGAGCTGACGGTGAGACGACCGCCGGCTGGTGGCTGAGCTGACGGTCAGATGACCGCCGGCTGGTAGCTGAGCTGACGGTGTACAACCGCCGGCTGGTGGCTGAGCTGACGGTGAGACGACCGCCGGCTGGTGGCTGAGCTGACGGTCAGACGACCGCCGGCTGGTGGCTGAGCTGACGGTCAGACGACCGCCGGCTGGTGGCTGAGCTGACGGTCAGACGACCGCCGGCTGGTGGCTGAGCTGACGGTCAGACGACCGCCGGCTGGTGGCTGAGCTGACGGTCATGGCGCCGTCACTGCTGCTGGCCGTCCGCTGCTGTCTGGCTCACTGATACACCGGCACACGTCGGGGCGGCGTTGGCGGTTGACCGTGCTGACGAGGTCAATGCCCACAGGAGGTCACCGTCGGGTTCAGTGCATTTGAGAAGTGATTGCGGATGACGAAAAGACGGCGCAAATGACCTTTATAGTCCGACACGCCTCTAAATATCACTCTCCCCTCAGGATGACAGAGGTCAGTGCGATCGATGACTGTTTCCAAGTCCGGCTGTTCCATGACTGGAGTCAATTTCCGGCACACAGAAACAGCACATGCTGTGGGACAATCTCCGAACGCGTTGACCTGACCTTGTGTCATTCAGCCGCGTTTTACAATAAGCCAGTTATGGACCACGTGTTTCTGACTACGTTAGAGGTATTCCCTCCTCCATACCACCATAAATGGCCCATGTCAGCACTGACGGCACATTCAGTGGCTCAGCAAGGATTCTCCTGAGGGTGCCCGACGGAAAAGGATGAAGAAACCGAGAAATTCCTGGGCGAAAATTTTGATTTTACCTGTTGAAGATCTCAAAACTTATCATTTGATCAAGTGCATTTTTGGTTGCTAATGGGGTGGGGTGGGGGCCCCCCCCCGCCCCACTTGCTGCGAATCTGGACACATTCCCATGGAGACATCGGTTGATTATTCGGGTTTTAGAGCGCCTCGACCAAAAATTGTGATCATCTGGCGCACATTGCTTTTCTTTAGCATGCCAAAGTCCTATCGTGTTACTGAGGTGAGTATATGGAATGAAATCCTATCGCTCTTAGGTACCTGAATATATTGCCAGAATGAATGAAAAGCGAATCACTTGCGAGAATGTCGTGATATGCTAAATGTCCGAGTTTATTTCCGAAAAACAACTTTCGCTCCCTTGAAAAGTGTTTGCACGAGAAGAGCACGTGTCGCACCGTAAGAGATTCCAGACAGCGAGGGCACTTGGGTTTCTCTTTCCCGTAGAGGAGGTATTGGTGAGTAGCGTGTGTGTGGCCAGTTCGCAATCTACATAGGGTCACCTCGTCACTCCTGGATCTGAGATAGCATGATGACCAGTCTCTAAGGTGCGGTTTTATTGAATGCAGCTTATTGTTCGACTGTGCGTTCTAACTCCCCGGCCACTTAGCATTCATATGCGATGTGATTCCAGAGATGTGATCCCTGGCGGGAAGTGGGAGAACGCGTGTTGGGGGTCTCTGAGCTGCCCATTTCGCTGCTGAATCGGCTCGCTCATTTCCGCAAATTCCGACATGGCTCGGAACCCAGCACAAACAGACGCCTTTTCCGTCTCGTTCCAGAGTAGTGAGATGTGCCAGAATGTCAATCAATAGAGTGTCTGTAGGGTAAAATGCGGTAAGTGCCAAAAGGCTGCTAAGAGAGTCAGATAGTATGCCATATGAAACATCTTGTGATACCTCGATGAAGGAAAGCGCTTTAATTATTGCTATCAGCTCACAGGTATGCACTGAAGCATACACAGGCAGGGTAGAAAAATCGAGCAGAAGTACCACACGCGAAAGCACATCCCGCCCCGGTGCTGTTCTTGGACCCATCAGTAAATATTTATGTGTATACCTGATATGCATCTAAGTGTTTAAGTGTTTGCATGTGGACGAGCTCAGACGTTACATCATCTTTGTGCATCGCTGTGAGCGATAGCTCAACTGCAGGGGAGACCAGATTCCAGGGCGGTAAGGCTAGTTTCTGCATACGCAACACCCGACGGACTCTTACACCACTCTCCTCAAAGGGAGCACGAATTCTGACACAGAACGGCAAAGCTGTCAGATTTCTGCCACTGCGAAAAAGTGCCAAGGCATGTCGCGAGAACACTGCATCGTAGGTGGGGTGGGTGGGGAACTGTTGTAATCTGCATGCATAACGTAACCCAAGCATTTCACGTCTCAACGCCAGGGGAGGCTCGTTCGACTCTGCGAGCAGGCTAGCAATCGGCGTTTTTCCGGCAGAGAAAGGACTAGTTCACCTCCGGCAGTGAAAGTCCATCTCCGGTAGTAAAACAGCTATCCCATCTGTGGCAGTAAAAGGTTTATCCCACCTCCGGTAGTGAAAGGGATATTTGTTGGAGTGTGCCTGATTTAGGATCCAACGGACAGTTTAATTAGATTTACTTAGAAGTAGCAGAAGTTGTTGGAAAACATTGGGAGGAGCAACGAGCGGGGCTGCCAAGACCCACGTCACACCGGGGCCACGAAGACAACATGAGGACCTAAAAAACGGGCTGCGGCCCGCACAAAACGACAGTCCTTAAAAATGCGCCCGGCCACCAGACGTTAGAGCCTTCGAAACGAGCCAGTCCCTTAAAACCACCGTGAGTCCACAAAAATGGAAGTAGCCCTAAAAAGCGCCAGGGACTCAAAAACACGTTGCAACCCTAAATAAATGGCTTGAAGTCCCCCTAAAAACATCAGTAGACGAGAAACCAAGCGGCCCGGTAAAGAACGCTGAATCGGTGCCTCGGTTCGGTAGTCAATCTAGGGGCATATTTAAACATACATATGAGGTGCATCAGGGCTCAACCGGGTATCCGGGTATCTTTTCGATTAGTAAACGTTGAAGAAGAAAAGTGGAATAATTTTCGAACTTAATTCATCGTACTTTCCCAGCGAACATCCATGCAAGCTATGACGTCATCACTAGACGTCGACTGACTTCTCGTGATGATGTCATCATATAGCGTCATCACCAGACGTCGACTGGCGTCTCCTGCTCCGTGCCAACAATACCGACGTACCACTCACCCCATATCGTCCAAGTCCACGTTCACGTCCGGCCTCACTTGAGGATACGTCGACTGGCGTCCGTTACTCCGCGTGTGCGTGGGTGACCCTCAGCCACGTGTCTGACGGCGGCCAGCTGGCCGTGCTGTGCTCGTGTCGAGCCACGCGTCGCAGTCACTGAATGCTGGACGCCATTGGCGCAGACGGCCGAGGGGCGAGGCCTCCAGCCGGGGGCGGTCAAGTTGCTCCGTGCCTGTGACGTAGCCAAGGCGATGCCCGGCAGCATTTGCGTGCATCTCAAGCCAAAACGGACAATATTTGCCACGACTTTACGCCGAAAATTTTAATCGTACATAGGCAAATTTTACATCATGCGAATGCCTGAAACAATTATTATACTATAATACCTGAATACCTGAATACCTGAATACCTGAAAAATTATACACACGAATCCCGATCGTTTTTACTTGTATCCCCCTGAAAACGTAAGTTTCCTTGTCGGTAAACGAGGACATTACACGAAACCGGCCAGCCGACTACCGGAGGGCGGGGCTTAATTGGTTGTCATGACGACCAGCTGGCCTTCAAGGTCAGCTGTACGTTGAGGCTCGATCTAAAAGAAAGTTGCCGCTAAATTAACTTGAACTTTCTTTCGTCATTCTTTGTACCGGCTGCTTCGTGGCATTCTGTTTTCTTGTGTCAGATGAACACAGGAGAAATAAAAGTATATCATAGCACCATATGCACATTTCTAAGCAAAAGTTTATGTTAGCAGAACACTCAGTGGCGCAGAAAATTTACAAGTTAGATTTAGAGATGTGCTTCACCATTCATGGCCATTTCGTCGTGAAGTATGGCATTACACTGTGGGTGTTGCATGCATGAAGATAATGGTCACAAAATAATGATGCCACTCCCCCAACCCAGCCTGACATATCCTGGCCTCGGTTTTTTTCAAACAAAAATACTTTAAATAAATGCCAAAAACAGAATGTTCTAATTATGAAATTAAGAAACCATACCAAACCTAGCCAACTTCTTCCCTTTTACACATGGAAAACATGTGATTAACTCACCTCATGTCCAAACTAGATTGCAATAATACAGTATACTGTTATTGAATACTGCAGGATCAGATCTGCGAGACAGACACAGTGAGCAGTGTCCCAATGACAGACACAGTGAGCAGTGTCCCAATGGACACAAGGCACCTCTCCAGGACAATGATAAGTCAGTCATGAAACAGGGTGAAATGTGTCACTTCCTGCACACTGAATACACCTCCAGCCAAAATACATGTCAACATCTTGCCTCTTAATTTGCATTTATGAGGTCTCCATGCCTAACAGTCTCCATGTCTAACATACTTCATGTATAATCATCATGAATATGGTAATGATTTTGGATTGCTATGTACAAACGTACGGTAGTACAATTGCATGTGAAAGGATTATCTATGATATCGCCTGCTATGCACTACTATTTGTTGATAGCATGGTATGCTTATCATTATCACCATCAAGCACATTGGTAAATAATAGCCTTTCATTACCAGCCAGAATTTTAACCGGGCCCCGACTGCAGAGGTGAAAAAAGCCTGCTTCTCGGCCACGAGCGTGGGTGTCAGATTTGCTGAAAAAAACGCTACCACTCGTGGTAAAATCCATAGGTTTTAACATTGCCGTGGTAAGCCATGTCACCTACGAACTGTCCCGTCCCCGACCAGAGATTGAACCCGACGCAAGAGTTCCGTTTTCCGGCGGTTTGTGGCGCGTGGCACGGCTCACATCACAGGTAACTAGATATGGCTGACATCACGTGAAAGCCCAAAATGTTGGCTATTTGTCGGGCACAATTTCGTTGCGGTCGGGTCAACGTGCTGCGCATGCGCGTCACGGGGGTCCTGAGAGAACGGGTGTCTGGTGAATCACCGGCCGCCCATATGAATAGCATGTAAAACTGAGATTTTTCGTTCGGAAAATCACCAATTTTAGTGCTCCTAATCGGCCCGATTCAGACCGCCATATCTCGACAACCAATGGACCGATCGACACCAAACTAACACCTCAGTGTTGCCACGACAATTATCAACGTCGCCGTGGCAACCGTTTCCGAGTAACCTGCCACACGCACGCGAGGCGGTGTGGAAAGCGGAAGCGACGTTTTTGAGCGTTTTTTTACGATTTGGTCTGGTTCTCGGAAACGGCTAAACTTGGCGACTTGCCGTCACTATCACCTCTTGACCCCATGTACCGGCTACAATTTTCCAATTGACTATCAGTGGCTGCTGTGTGTGCGGGCGCCATCATTGTGACATGGGCTGCACGTGCTTCGGTCCGTGAAAAAGGCTCCGCTTTCCACTGTCTCCATACCACTGTCGAATGACATTTCGCAGATAAAGTTGTATACGCGGATAGCCCCACTCTTTGTGATGCTCACAGTTCTTTCGGATTTTACCCATCGCAAATACTTTGGTTGCAATCGTCGATGCCCGCAACCGTTACCAGGCGTCACTTTCGGCACTCTCAAGCGGCAGACGGGGCGAGACAGTGTCCTGTCACCGTCCAGAGATTGAATCCGACGCAACAGTTCCATTTTCCGGCGCAGTTTTGTTTTCAAAGCTTGTTTCAGTGGGTAGGTATCTACCTAATAAGTATCAAGGCGCTGTTGAAGCTGAACTTGTGTATGTTTGCGTACGTGGTGTTTCGTCTCTGATAGTCAGGACAAGTATTGGCAACATTGCATTGTCTTTCATGTTGGCCGCCCAGAATATTTTTATCTCCGGGAAGTTAACCATTCCATTTTTTCCAAAAGATGAAGTGAGTCTGACGATGACTGCGATCTCCTTGCTGTTTGGTCATAATCATGGGAAATGGAAACACGGAACATGACCGTGAAAAGTACAAGAAGAGTTTTTGATGACAAACAAATCACATCATTTTCCCACTTGGAATGCTACACAGTTCTTCCAATATGAGCGTTTATTTCAATAATTAAATCTTGTTACTTCCATGAGTTTTATATATTTGTGTCAGGGCCCATGTTTTGTCATAAGCAGGACTTGTTGCATTGACCAAAAGTGTTACAAGTTACTTGAAACCAATGCAAAATATGACCGATGACACTGTCCTTGATATTGGTGCTATATTGAATTCCTTATAGTACAAGGGAATTCAATTTGTATTGGTCAATTTCATTTTCAATGTGTCATTGGATTTTGAGAACAGCATGTTTTAATACCATGTTTATCAGCATGATTAAGATGATGTGGCCACTGATTCCCCTCAGAAATGCTTATTTTTTGTTAGAAAGCAAAATAATGTGCTACTATTTTTTAATACCTAAAATAACCTAGCCTGGTTTACCCTACCTCCTTTTAAATTGCTTCCTCAATATAGGCACAATTTGTGTGTTCGGTAATAATAATGTTAAGAAACCTAACCTGGCATTACGTTTCTTTCAAGGAAAAAAGATCTTATTTTTGTCTCACATAAAATGAGCATATTTGCACAATAAAAGCTAGCCTAACCAGTTGTTTTGTTTTGCTAAGTAAAATTTTTGTACGACATATTGTGAGCACATTAAACCAAAATAATACCATTATACTTATGAATGCGCACAATAGAAGCAATATTAACTTGTAGGGTGTATTTTTATTTCACATATTAATTGTGAAGATCATATATAATTGAACAAATTGAAGATCATATATAGACTAAAGCGTTCTTCTTTGTTCCATTTCAGCGGCATGGTCGATATTTCGCGCTCGCACACATGCGTACGGGTCTTACTGTGAGCCATCAACATGTGACAGCCTGGTGGTGTTCGATATTCTGCAGGTGACAGGCTGGACACTTTTTTCCCCTCTGCCCGACTGGGCACAGTTCGCGACTGGGCAAACCGACAGGGGCCCAGCATGGCCCCAACCAGCAAAACCTGGAACGTTAGCTGAATGGGCAGCCCGGCCGGGGCCCAACATGGGCCCAGTCTATCGCGCGATTCATATTAGTGTCGCATTTCGCGGCGATACCGGTCGTCTGCCCAGCCGGCGCTCAGTCGGGGCCCAGTTCCCCAGCATTAACGCGCTGCCGCCATGAACGCGCAACATACGCCATTTTCAAGACGTGGGACGTCGGGTTCTTTCTTGGTGCAGCTGCTCGGCCATCAATTTGAGGTTCGTGAGCTTTGTCGTTGATTAAACATGTGAGGAGTTGGATTTAAATATTCAAGGCTTATTCATTCAACCAATCCACAAATGTTGATATATCGGGCTTTGACGACCATAGCACCATGGTTCGAAAAGTAGGCTCCCTGAATTTCTGGGATGCCGAACATTACCCTCTAGGAAAGTCTCGCTCCCTATTCTCTTGAAATTGAATGGAGCTGCTCACAATTGAATGATTTGTGATGAAGAAGCATTGGAAAGTGCAAACCGACGTTATGATTTAACTGGTTTTGAAGAACAACTATACTCCATATCTGATTATGCAAAATGCTTCCTCAACATCAATGACTACCTACCCAGTACAAATACAACCTTTGTCTTGTGCCATAGCTTTCCATATTCGTAGCTGGTGTTTCTCAGATATGATAATAAGAATTTAAACACTGCTCACAGTCAATTCAACATTCCTTCAGATAAAAAAGGCTGTATTACTGCAGTTTAAGTTAATTATGAGACAAGTTTTACGTACATTTTACATTCATGAATCATATAAAGAGGTTAGGTTTGGTAAAGTTAGGTTATGTTGGGATATTTCTGGTAATTGAGACAAGTTTTCTTCTTTTTTTTCGCTTCAAATAAAAAAGAATTCTTGAATAGTTTTCTGGAAAATTTGCATAAAGAAGAATTAGGTTTGGTGTTATTGAATTTAAGGCAAGCACGAGACAAGTTTTACGCACATTTTACCTCCATGAAGCATACAACGTGGTTAGGTTTGGTTAAGTTAGGCCTGGCTAATCTTTTGTTGCAAGTTATAACAATGTTTAATGGCATTTTTACTAATTGATTTTGTCTCCATCAAAAACAGCTAAGGCTAGCTTAGGATAGGCTGGGTTAGGTTAGGTCTTGTATTTTATTTTTTTAAAGAAAATAAACTGTTTGTAAATTTTCAGTAAAATGTGAATGAAAATCACGCTGTGAGGCCAAACAGACCGGCCCAGAAAATCACGTAGGGTCAAAGGTTCGGGTCACGGTCAAGTTTGAGCCCATAAAAATCGCGCTTGACCCCCAAACATTGGGCTGGGGACCCTGCAAATCACGACGGGGGCTTTAAAAGTTCGCGCCTTGGCACCTGTAAATCATACTGGGGGACAAAGTAGTCTTGTCCATGTCCTTGAAAATCACGCTGGATCCCCAAAAAGACGGACCGGGCCACGGATATGGCGTTGGGGACACCATGGTTCGCACCTGGGCCCCTGAAAATGACACTATGGGCTCGACAGGTCGCACAAGGGCCCAAGAGTATAATCGGGACCCCAAACAAAGAAACCAAAAAAATCGCACTGTGACCCGAAAAGGTCTCGTCGCAGCCCTTGCAAATCACACAGGTGGCCCAAAACGTCGTGCAGGGGCCCCAAAAGTCGCAGCTGCCCAACAAAATTCAACTCTTATTCGGAATACACTCGGCGGTCTCACAAATCGTGTTAATCACCCCCAAAAATCTCGGACCACGGAAATGTAACTTGCCATGCCACGGAAAAATTGTACCCGAAGTTCGAAGAATCGTACCGGGGCCGAAGAATATCGCGCCGATGCCTTGAAGATATATGACTATAACCCTGAAAAATCACACCGCGACTCGATCCAGTTGATCCCAGTGTAGTGGTTGAGTTAGCTACCAGTAGATGTCGCCGCGGTCGTCCCCTCAGCTGAGCGGTGCAAGCCCAATACAGTTCTCGTTCAGACTTCCTAGTGTGTGTTGGATTGGCTGGTTATTTGGGCTTAGGGGCGCATCGACTGCGTTGGTCATACAGCGCCCATTCCTCGTTTGTGTATCGTGCCCTACAGCGAAGTCGGTTGGAACCGAACCATGGCGGAGCCGGAGCAGGATGCTCGACCTGATTTGAAACTTTTGCCTGTGGCTGGCCTCAGATAAATTGGATGGCTTTCGAAAGCTACGCAACCAGAGAAACTCAACTTCGCGACAGACCACGGGGAGAAATCCAAGACATGGCGTATGAGATGGGACGACTTCGCCCTGTTATCAGGACTACACACGCAACCGACGGCCGTACAGATGGCCGTGCTACGGTCATGGTTATCTGATGAGGCGTTTAAAGTCGCTACAAATCTGCATATCGCGGAAAGTCACCGAAATTATATTTCAGTAATTTTGGATCAATTACAAGCATATGCGCGCGGGCAGGTCAATGAAGTGTTACAACGGTGGACATTCAATCTTCGCGAGCAGCATGAACGTGATTTGATGACTTTTTGACTGATTTAACCCTCGCACGGCTGGGGGTCTGAGCCACCTTCCCCAGGCTGGGGGGGGGGTAGATACATACCCCCCCCCCCAGGTATCTCACGAACGAAGCAAGATAATACGAATCCGAAAATTGTATCGGATAGCTCGAACAAATTCCAGTCGAAAGTACTTCAGTAGTTTTTACGCTAGGATTTGAACTTAACCCTCGCACAGCTGAGCGGGGTAGATACCTACCCCACCAAAGTTTTCCCGCGACAGCGGGAAAACGGCGCGCGGCAGGACACTGAAATTTGGCATACCTTACAATTAGCTATTTTACAATTACAATTAGCCAAAAACTCGAAAGAAAAATTTCCAAAATTTGGGATTTTCCAAATTTTGGATTTGTAAAATTTGGGATTTTTAAAATTTTGGAATTTTGAATTTTTTCTTTTTTAAATATGTATACGAACCAAAAATATGACGTTCTAAGTCAACTTAGCATTATACAAAAGTCCATAGTTTGTCTGCAATGTTGTTGTTAGTTTAGATCAAACTACAAAGTGCAAAAAATGACGTCATCAAAAAGATCAAAATTCGACAATTCTGAAATTGCACGTTTTGGCGCTCATTCAAGATAAGTAAACCCTGAAAGTGTCATTGTAATATCATTATTATTGAAGGCGTGGTGACTGCTTAAATATTTTTGGAGGTGACCTCACTTGACCCGCGATAACTCGGTGACCTTTGATGACCCGACCATATTTTTTTTTTAGAACATGTAAAAATAGCTAATGGTAAGGTATACCAAATTTCAGCGCGCTGCCGCGCGCCATTTTCCCGCTCTCGCGGGAAAACCTTAGGGGGGGTAGGTATCTATCCCCCCCCCAGCCGTGCGAGGGTTAAGATAAACCAGCAGTCAGTGTGGCTTTTGTGCTACGTGCCGGGGTCCTTGATACGTGATCGTGTCGTGATTGGTCTGCGAGACATAGACACGATCAAAAAGCTGTGTGCTGTCCCGAAACTCTAATTGGGTCAATCTATGCACATCTGTCGATCCGAGGAGGCCGCATCACGTGACGGCAGCGAGATCGCGGCCGTTGCCGTGGCAGCGAGCCGCAGCGATGACCGCCGCTCGGGTGGCGCGCGGCAGGCCAGGTCCGGCGGCCCGGCCTCGGGCGGCAGGCCAGGTCCGGCGGCTCGGCCTCGGGCGGCAGGCCAGGTCCGGCGGCTCGGCCTCGGGCGGCAGGCCAGGTCCGGCGGCCCGGCCTCGGGCGGAAGGCCAGGTCCGGCGGCTCGGCCTCGGGCGGCAGGCCAGGTCCGGCGGCCCGGCCTCGGGCGGCAGGCCAGGTCCGGCGGCCCGGCCTCGGGCGGGGGAGAGACGCCGATTTGGCACCGGCGGCGGAACAACCGAGCCGGGTGGTTCGGGGAATAACGGTGCTCAGGACGGCGCAGCGGGTTGGATACCGGCGGCGGCCGATGCCAGCCAGCCTACATCGAAGACTACCCACGATGTGGGCGCGACCACTGGTGGTCCGAGCGCTGTCCTGCTCTGGACAGACAATGCCTATAATGCGGTGAGACCTGACACTTTGCCGCTAAATGCAGATCTCGTGTGTCACGGAGACCTGTCGCGTCCACCATAACCCTCGCGTGTGTATTGGTCGTGCCGGCCCCCAGGGTAATGGTGGATATAACCCCCGAATCAGGAATGTATTGCGGCCGCATTAACGCGCTCCCTGACACATGAGCAGATGTCTCTGTTGCTGGGCTTTATTTTGCGGCCCGCATTGGACATGACAACCAGAACTTGAAGCCCGCAACTGCGCACCCGACGGCCGTCGATGGGCGAACGGCGAGTTCTCCAGGTGGTCTGCCTGCCCCGTTACCGTGACTGGTGTTGTGCATATCATCACCGGCGTCAAGGGTTTGATCCTATCTTGGTACACGACGCGGGGCCTGCAAGTCAAAAACCGAGACTTACCGGCGACAAATCAGCACGCAATCTACGGCCGTGACCGCAATGGAGGTCGGGCGGGCAGAGTTGCCCATATCCGGGAGACCGTGCCCGTCTTCACGGTCGCCGTCACCAGACACTCGTCGCTCCCGGTACAATGCAGTGCGTCACTATTGTGCAGCTCGTGCGGTATTGCTGGCACCACGAGAAGCTGACTCTGTTGTGTCTGCACCACTGACTGAGTACCCTGACGTGCTCGACGGAGTTGTGCGGGCCATGCCAGGAGAAACTTTTAAAATTAAACTGAAGGAGGGCACAATTCCGTTTGCTATCAGAGCACCACGTCGTATCCCATATGCGTATCGAGAACCGCTTTGAGATGAACTCGACAAGCTGCAGAAGGAAAAAGCACCGAACACGTCGTTGAACCAACTGAGTGGTGTGCACCGATTGTGGTGGCCCCGAATAAATGTGGTGGAATTCGTATCTGCCGCGATCTGGCGAAGCTGAATGCATCGGTCCTCCGGGAAAGGTATCAGTCAAGTACGCCAGCGGAATGTGTCGCATCAATCGACGCATCAGAGGCTAGGTGGTTCGGTGTCTTTGACGTTGCAAATGGGTAGCATCAGTGCCCTCTGGACAGTGTTGGATTTTCACTTCTCGTTCTTGGATTCGGAGTGTATAATCCTTGAGTTCATGCAATTACGGAGTGCATAATACCTGGTAACCATGGGGTGAATACAAAGTACTGAGACAAAGAAATAAAGTCTTGTTTTTCCATTCAAGAAGCATACATTACAGGTGTTTCATCCCACACAGCCTAAGTATGCCTCCTGATGCTGGATCACATAAAAATAGTATTCACTGGGAATACAAACTTCACATAGCAGTCATCTGTGTTGTGGTGCTGGAAAAGTAAAAAATATACTGTCATTGGCAAGAAGTGATGCATTTAATCATGATTGATTTTCCATGCGAGTTTGAATATATTTCAACTTCAGGTATGTAGGTATATTACTATGATGAAATATATTATTGAAGCTTAGGGTATCCAAAGACACGTCTTACGCAGTTTGCCTCCATGAAGCAAACAAATGGGTTAGGCTTGGTTATGTTATAAGTTGGGCTCTACTCTTAAGTTGGACAAGTTTTCATATCCAATGTTTTTTTCTATTTCAAGAATTTGTTTTTCAACAATGAACCGGGCAAGGTTAGGTTGTGTTAGGTTATGTTCCTTGATTTGCATTTTTTAAAGAAGAATACCGGTTGAAAAATTTTCCCTTTTTTAAGAGAATTGTTCTTTTTGCATCAAAGGTTAGGCTAGGTTAGGGTAGATTATGCCACATTTTCTTATTTTGCAAATTAATTTTTACACTATATTACCCAACTCCAAGCCCATTTATTGGCATTGTTTGGCCTGCCAACTGGAAAGTATGCATTTACAGTGGAAGTGAGTGGTCACACCATGTAAACCACATTGATAAACATGCATTGGAAAAAGGAATTTCAATAACCCGAAATTACCCTAAACTGCAAATTTACAAATATAAACAAAGTGACGATGAACAAGAATTATGCCTTTCACATCAGGAACCACAAAACCTCAATATTCCTTATGGAAAATGATTGGTCCTGAACCCTGTGCTGATGAAGAATGCCCATGGCATGGTTGGATTTAAAAAATAATGTATCAAGACTGAAAAAAATGTTTCCAATAGGAAATTTGAATCCATTCATTCCATGCACCACCATAGGCATTATGTTAAATTTGGAAATCATTATGTCGCATTGGCAACAACAAAAGTGTACAAATTTCCACCTGTGATTAGCATGCTCCAACTGTTGCCCATCGAAAGCCAGCATTAATAGCAATTAGCCATATTCGCCGCAATGGCATCGGCCCAAAAAAAAATTCCTACAAGGGGTATGCCAGATAATAGGAGTCACAGAAGACAATAAAGCAGCACCTACGAATTACTATTCCCACAGCACCTACTCTTTTCTCCAGACGCACACCTGAGGAGAACGAAAACAGAAAAATAACCATGCCTTCCTCCCCGGCTTCGTACCTACGCCCTTGCCTTGGCTGGCCTTCAAGACGACTGTCAGGGCTGGCAGCGACTTGTGCTACATTATCACAAAAACAACAAGCTGCTCTTTTACCTTTGGCAACAAATATTTCATCCCATTGGCTGAGTTCAAACCACTAAGCCAATCAGCAGGCTCCGCACAGTCAGCTGGAGTTGACGAAAGACCAGTAAGCGGCTCTTAACCACCCCCTATTCGCAGTGTATACGAACATGACGGCTAAATTTCCATTTTCCCGGTGTGGGAGAAAATAGTTGTCGGAGTGGCTTAAGCACTATTATTGCCACCAGTTTGTCGTGTACTGAAACAATGTAGGTCATGAAATGGAAAGACACTGAAATTTTTGGTTATATGGTGGTCCATTTGACTGCAAAATGTAACCAGATTTGAAGAACGTTTTGGTACCATTTAGGTCATTTTCATGCGTAAAATCCATCAAATATCTTTTTTGTTCTATTGCTTTGGACTGGTCCAGGATGCAAAACGATTGATTTTGTTCATGCCAAGTTATGTAGAACATCTCAATCTTCAAGGGAACAAAAAGGAATACCTTATTTATAGCCTTTCTTGGCCGTAGTTTAAAAAGCTCCGACCGGAGTGGCAGCTGGAGAGCCGCGAATCCATCGAATCCAAGAAGCGCCGTTCGGGTCTGGCTAGTCTGGGAATGGTGGTTTCCCTTCATTAGGCGAGCCGAGAATAGAGGTTCCTTCACTTGGCGAGGAATTTTTCTTGTATGCGCCGAGTTGCCCACTGGAAGGAAAGAGACGAAAGAGGCTCGTTGTAGGCATCACTAACCTTGGTAGGAACGACCTACATGGATATAGTCGGATAATTCAAGGACCAGGTAGTGAGATTACTAATTGATCTCGTGTAGTATCGGCCGTCGTAGGAACTGAGGCCCAATTGAGGTTTCTTGAAATTTAATTATTCTTGTTGGTATAAACTGCGGTATCAAAGCAGAAATATACCTACCTAGCTACAACGATGTATGCACAACCAGCTTAATGTTGAGAAGTATGGGTAGCCCTAGCAAAATTGTGATTCCTTATATTTTGCAGTGGTGCACATCTGTATCCCTCTGTTGGTGCCCATGCATCCAGTGGCACAACCTAGGACAGGGTTGTTTTATATACTGGGGGAGGGGGGCACAAGTGCGCCCTCAATGTTTGCTTTGCTTCCCAAATGACTTCAACTTTTAACATGGGACCCTATGGAGTGTGCCCCCAATCTATTTCACCCTGCCCATTGTCTTTCATGTATTTCCCCCTCCCCATTAATTTTCATAATGAACATACATGACCTAGAAATAGTATTTTCATAAGTATGTTCTTAATGTGTTGGATTGGGATGGAAGAACCTTTCGGCTTGTTTTTGTTTTGTTTTGGAAATAAAGCTTTCATTTTTGTAAGACTATATTTTTCAGGATTAAGGGATTGGTCCCCTTCAGTGCACCCATACAGTAGCTCACACACATTGTTGTGCTCTAACGAAATGTTTCAGGGAATTGTGAAGTGCACCCCACCTCATACCCGAATCAACTCTATTATTTGTTTTTTTTCGTCCATGCAGCTTCCTGAACATTCCTATGCCATGACAAATCATAATATATGTCCACAAATATTTTGGGGATGTGATTGCTTTTGTGCTTTGCAAGTTGTGTAGGGACTTCTATAGTTCTCTAATTCAGTCTAGCCTTGCATTTTTCCGAACGCTACTGGTTCCAGCATTTTCACAAATGAATAATGTACACATGAAGAGATGGCTGTTTATTAATTCACATGTTTCAGACAATTACATACCACCTGCACCATTTCATGGCAAAAATACATTGGTATTAATGTTGTACGCAGATTGCAGAGTGATCCTTAAGCATCTGCTGTCATCTGTTGCACATGCTAGCAAGCTGGCACTCGTCCAGTCTTGCTTGCATCTAATTTGCTGTTCCACTTCTGCATCCTCTTGGAATGTTACTGCAGCTCTCATGATCACCTGAAATAACAAATGTGCATTATCCTCAATGATGTTGCAAAGTTGCTGCGGCAAGGACATAACATGGCTAGACAAGATGAAGAGCACCAAAACTAGAAGGGTTTTTCATTATCAGCCCTTGATTACCATGTTATAGGCCCTTGGAGCATGCTGCACCCTCTGCTTCATCACAATCCAATAATACTATTGGATTATGACAGCTAGTTGAGATTGCTGTTTAAGCAAGGCTCTTCATGATATATCTTGTAATGTAAGGAGTGGATTGTTTGGGGAGTGTATAATTCTTTGGATGACAAAAGTTCCAAAAAAGGACCATATTTCCAACACTGCCTCTGGAGGAGTCCATCCGTCACTTGACAACATTCATGACGCCATTCGGCCGGTATCGCTTCTGCCGGGCACCGTATACGGTGCCCGGCATCCTACATTTATTGCGAACTGTCTGCCATCCCACAATATGTCATGAGAAGTGAATCTATAGTAAAATGGACGGTAGAGGGAGCCTATAGGCTCCCTCTACCGTCCATTTTACTTGGTAAAGTTGTTACCCTCGTTCAAGAGCGGACGAAGGGACAGTCAAGAGGAAGGGGGCTAAGGGCACCGTGGCATATCCCCCTCAGTGGCACGAAAGTTTCTGAATGTGAATCACAGAAGACCACCTGAAATGATCTGACCTCAAACCTAAACAACAGAACGCCACTGTTGTCATCGGAGGTCCCATAGCCGCCACAGAAAACCCATACCTGTCACAGAAGGTAGGGGCGGATCCAGGAATTGTTGTCTGGGGAGGGGATACTTGTCTGGAGTGGCGCCGCCGCGAAAGTACCTCGCCATGATAAAGGAGGAGACACACCAGTTTAGCAGGAAGCCCCTAATTTGGCAGAGAAGGCCCCTGGAATATGAGAGGAGGCCTCAGACCATGGTAAAGGGCCCATAGGATGTGTGAGGAGGCCCTCTAAGATGAGAGAGGAAGACCATGGAATATAGAGGAGGGTATGAGACACGAGGAGACATCCAAATCTGAACAGAGAGCTCCAGGAATTAAAACGAGGCCCCTAAGACGCGAGAGGAAGCCCATAGTTTGCAAGAGGAAGCTCTAAGAAATAACAGGAGGACCACGTACACAAGGGAATACTCGAAGAGAGGTAAGTCGGCAGTCAGGATGGAGGAGGCTGACAAGACGTGAGAGTAGGCATCCGATTTAGAAGAAGAGATCTATAGGAGAGGAAATATGGCCGAGTATGCACGAGAAGTCCCCGAAGAATAGTAAAGAGGATTTCAGGATAAAGGGGAGGCCCCACATCGGGAAATGAGGCTCCCATAAACTCAGATCAGGTTCCCCGGAAACGGGGCACGGAGATGGTGAAAAGGCCCAGGATAATAAGTGTTATGAACTTAAGGTTAAAATACTAATACATTTACAGGCCATCCTACATTTATTGCGAACTGTCTGCCATCCCACAATATGTCACGAAGTGTTAGCGATGAGCCGTAGATCTTGCGACACGAATTTTACTTGCGACAAAAATGTGACCGAACAATTAACAAATCCGAATTTTTCCACGAATGCAAAGTACAACAAGTACTGCCTCAGATACTGGTTAGATCAGGCGCAGATAAACGTGCCGTATTCCGAACACCGCTGTTCGGTTCGGGAACACACGGAAAATGGCCAGTGTTGTTTGTCGAACACGTTTATGCCCCAATGACGACGGTGCTTAATACATTTGAGCCCAATAAAACATGATTGCACAAAATCCCAAGGCTTCACTGTAGCTGTCGTTGCACAAGTTATCAGTAGCCGTTAAAGGCGTAACATTTTGAGCTTTCGAAATTGCCGCCCTCAAGTTAACCAGATATATCATGCAAGAAGCATAGGAAGCAGCTGTAAACAATTTTTTTTAAAAGGAATACCATGTCATGCAATTCGACTTACCTTTGTTCTCCATAACTATCTACACAGTTCGGACTGCAGTCACTGTGAAGCTATAGCTGGATCACTCCTGACAGATTGCACAGCAATGGCGGCCGGACGCCGTTGGAAAAAAGGGACGATGAGTTCAACATCTATTCTCATGGTAGCCGCCACTTGATAAAACTTGAGACCTGCATTATTTCTCACGATGCCTCGATATAATTACGCATGAATATTGAGAAACTTACTTGGTCCATGACAAACATATAAGTTCTCAGTGCCCAAAAACGGTACTCATTCAAAACACTGAGTCTGATATCTGTCCCTTCGTGAGCAACCTAACGAACATGTTCTCAAACCGTTTTTTTCTGTGCTCCCACCGAAGCTGTTCGGGGCTGGAAACAACCGATGGATGTCGCTGCAGCCTTTGGAGGTACTCACCATTGTAAATATTTTTATAGCTCGGGCAGGGTGACCTAAAGCAATCGTGACCTGGGGCAGGGTGACCCAGAACAAACGTGACCTGGGGCCAGGTGACCCAGAACAAACGTGACCTGGAGCAGGGTGGCCCAAAACAAACGGCCGTGTAATGTGCAGCACGGGCCCAAGGCAGCCCATGGCTGCAGCGCAGATTTCTATGACATCAGAATGCCCTGACCTGAACTGACCTGCCTAACTAAGCTGAAGTGAATCAGCTCGTGTCGATGCAGCTTTGGACGAGCTCGACAACATCAGTCGGCGCAATGCGCCCGTGGCAACTCATGTGCAGCGATGCTCGCCGAGAACAGCGAGACCACCAGCAGGGCCAGGAGGAGGCCACTGAACCACTTCATGGCGATTGTTGACCCGGCTACGACGTCCGCACGTTATATGCCCGCCCAGTTGGGCCTATATCCTGCCTGTGCCAATGTCGTCGTTTGTTCCACGTCGCATCTGCAAAGTCCGACCGTTTACAGTGCAGCGTACCACATCGGATCTAATCACACTTTGCACCGGCCATTCTGTCGCATTTGGAGGACAAAGCGCGCCTGTTTTGCGTCGTTTTCGTTCAATGCTATCTTTGTGCAACGAAGTTTGCTTCCGGTGATAACGCTAGTATCAAGTGGGGAAACATCACGTGGCAGTGTTTGTAGCATGGCTGAATATGTTCGAACTTGTCGGCCGCTGCCGCCTCAGCGCAGGTCAGGGGCACCTCGTCCCTGCCTGGTCACTGCCATCTCGCGGTCAGTGGTCACCTCGTCACTGCCCGGTCACTGCCACCTCGCTGTCTGTGGTCACTTCGTCACTGCCTGGTCACTGCCTCCTCGAGGTCAGCGGTCACCTCGTCACTGGTTTGGTGGGCGATATAGCACGCCCAGCTGCTGAGGAAGCATCTATTACGCTGTTTACAATGCAATTTTGAAAAGTACTTGGTCCCGAATGGCGCGCCTCCCCTCGAAGTAGCAATGCCTTCCCTCGTATAAGCCATCTACGTCCATCTTTGAGGGCGGGTCCAAGTGCACCAACTGAAAAATAAGTGGCTCCTACACGGTGGGATGGTACCCACAAGATAGGTACCCGCATCCGAATGAAATGTTCGGATACAGCAGTACTTTACCCAGTCTAAGTGTAGCACTGAAATGCTTCGTGAACGAGGAGTAACGCACATCATACCGACGAAGGAGAAGAGGGGGGGGGTGCTGGGGCTTCACGGTTTGGTGAAATGTTCCTTGGCCGATAGATAGCTCCGCAACATCTGAATAACATCTTGGTGCATGCATATCTATCTGCCCGTGGCGGAATATGTCCAAAATGATTGAGGGGAGGCAAATGTATTTTCGTCATGTAATTATTCCCAGTTGACATCCATATACCCATTAAGTGTATGTGGTATTTCGAAGCATTATTACGATAGTTACTGGAGCGCAGACGTAACATCATGATAAAGTCTTTCAGTCAAACATGGGAAAGCTTTGATGAACCACATACATAACCTCCGTTTACCTCATGCCCGGCAAACTCAGATAAATTACTGTTAAAATTATTCCTTTTTCAATGAAGTGCCACGTACAAGAAATTAGAGTCATCAACACAATCAACAGTATTGTTAAACCATGATTAAAACCAGACATATCTGGTGCATGGAACCATCAGACCATTGGGGGAAATACAAAGACTTATAATCATGTTCAAATTGAAGTGAGTACACTTACGTTGCACGCAAACGAATGTAGTGTTATCGGAAGATCTAGACACGTGGGGTCCGAAACCACCTCCAAATATCATCCCCAAAAAATTCCGATCACTAAGAGGACCTATGTGGTCATGACTGATATATTATTTTGAGTTCTGGGAAGTTCATTTTGTGGAAATTTGTTCAGGTAAAACATATTTGCAATCAGAAAAGGAAGGCGAGTTCGACCATGAGTCCAACATTTTTGCCCACTCAAAAATCAACCTTGATATTTTTTTTAATTGTCAACATGTTGACTTTTCAATTTTCGTTAGTTATTATTTTTATAATCAATAGAGCGGATCACGAAATGTTATTTCAAGTCAGCTTGTCTTCATACAAATGCTTACTTTGGTCAACATCTTCGATTTTGACCCTAATGAACAAATATGCAAAACTAATGCGTCATCCAAAAAGAAAAAAGAAAAGTTCCTGTGATGCGTTTCGTTGCATCTGAAAAGAAAAGCAAAGGCTGGAAGTTTAATTCAAATATCTTTAGCCATAAAAGCATGACAACTGGTTGAACTTCTCTGGAGGTGACATCACTTGACCTTGAATAACTCGTTGAGCATAGATGACCTAACCTAAATATTTTCATACATCATGCCAAAATGACGTGGGAAAAGTAAATGCTTACTTTGGCAGACCTAACCTAATTTAACCTAACCTGCTTTTTAAGTAAAAACGGAATGATTGTTTGATATATATCTTGACACATTTTTGCACCATTTTCGAAACTAAAAAAATGCCTAACCGAACGTGACGAAACCTGACCCATTTGTACGCTACCAAGAATCAAATTATGCGTAAAAATCGATTTGTGGATGCATTAAACTGTAAGAATACTAGCAAGTTCAGACTAGATAAGGCTAGAGCTCGAAATAGAAGAAGACTTATGTTATTTTTCATGATATATTACCTGATTCAGAGCTATCTTATTTGCAAGATTTTGCATACCAAATGAAAATAAAGCATGTCTGATGGAAATCAGTGTCCACATCATCTTAATTATGCTCATAAACATGACATTGAAACATTGAAACATGTAGCACTCAAAATCCAAGGATTCCCTGAAAATAAAAATCTACCCATATCATTTTTCTTTATTACATTTATACGATTTCGATACGATACGATATACGATATATATACCCTCACACGACAGCAACATCAATGGCAGGACATTATAGTTCATATTTTACATTGGTGTCAAATAATTAATTACACTTCTGGCAAATGCATCATTATGTTCTGTGTACTGGCAAATGTTCTGTATATTGTAAATAATCGGTGTATTTGCACCTTGATTAATTTTGAAAACTTCGAATTATTTTTACGTTGTAATGTTCCTGAATGTGGTTAAAATGATGCATCCACTCATTTTCTCTGCAAATGCATACTTGTTAGCTGGGAGGAAAAATAACACACACAAAGGGGGGATGCAGTCGGGTAATAGAGCACAAAATGTACTATTCAAAATAAAACATATAACATAGAACAACCTAACCTAACCAAGCCTAGCCTAACCGTCCATGGAAGAACAAAATGTATCTTTTATTGGACAATTCTAAACATTTTTTTACTCTCAAGTTTTCAACTTAAAACTTAACATGACCTAGCCTAACCTGACCTGATCTTGTAGAAAACAACCAGATTTATTTTATAAATATGTCCCCCAAAATGTTTGAAGTTTTGTCCAAACTAAAACAAAAGCCGAACCTAACTTAACCTTACCCCTTTGTTTGCTTCATTGAGTAAAATGTTTGTAACATGTCAACTGGGGCTTCGAACCCTGTTTCCGCGGTCCAGATGAGGTTTCCCTGGATATCACGAGCCACGGAAGACTGGTGCTGCCAGTTGGAGCACAATTTCTCTACACTTGTGCACAGTGCGGTGATGTAGTTGAGTCACTCCGGCTAATCCTGCCAAGTACGATCACCTTACCAACCTTTGAACTGGGGTTCTATTCGTAACGTCGGTCTTGCATGCAGCTGATATATATATATATATATATATATATATATATATATATATATATATATATAAACTGTATGGAGCCCGACGTTATCTATATATATTTATATATATAATGAGAAGAACACGAATGTAGTAACCCCACCATGGAACGTAAGGCTGTAAAAGAAGAAGAAACTTTACCATCAGCCCGGCCTTCACAGATGGTTTACCTGTTGAGGGCTGAAAGATCACAGACAGAAATAGAAACAAAATATGTATTCAATGATTGAGGGAGGCAGCAGAGCAGCTGCGAGATGACGAACGCATTGTAACTAGAGCTGCCGCCAAGTCTGCCACCTATGTGACAGAACTGAATGCATCGGGCTAAGATTAATGTCATTCTGAGTGACCATGCTAGTGGTGAATAAATCAAGGAAGACTGACCCGCTTATTGTAATGGTAATTATCATTTGTAATTATATGCAATTACAATTGATGGCATTTGGATACAATTGCGATGAACATTATAATTGTTTTGACATGTATCGATCAAGCACTAAACTATCTACCTTTCAAGGAGCGTCGTTTCTATAATTTTGGGGTGGTTGAAGCCATTCGTACTTTCCTTGGGCCATCCCAACACTGATTTCAGCAATTCTGGATTTGAATACGACAATAATATACATTGGAACATGGCAATCGCATCTAGAAAAGATTAGCACTCAGTATTATGTTGCATACTTCCCCCTGCATATGTATGTGCATCTTCTCCAATGGTAAATATGTCTCATGAAATGGTCTCTTTTGCAGTATCATTGCTAATCTGATACATGAGCTACTATTGCGACAACCATTGTCACTGCCCATTACACACAACACAACGAATCCGTTAGGCGTCATGAGCGGACGTAATACTGGTGGCGCCGCTCTGGTGGTGGGTTTGTGAAGGAACACCACCAGAGTGGGCTTGCTCTGATTATGCTATATTCTGGTTTCTAAACGCAGTGCAAGTAATTTCAAATGGTTCATTTTGAACAGCATTGAAACAAGCTCTCTTATGACGTGTGGTTCGTTTTATTATCAAATCATTTCACCCTGTCACTTTGCACTTAAAGTGAAATTGGAGCAATTGGAAACTCAACATCTTGAGATAAAAACGTGTCATACATCTTCTGTGTGACGTCCTGACAAGTTCCAATGTTCTTAACTAAACGAAAATCGAACGTGCTACATTTTTATATCATCTTGAATAACTTCCATGAAGGTTTAACCCTGTCACTTCTGCGCTCAATTCCAGTATTTGTGTCCAAAATTATCACAGTGTATCACTTTAAATTGTATATCAGATGTTCTACATTACCGACTTAATTTCCAATGCTCTTAAATAAACCGGCATAAAATCCGCTGCCTTCGGATTCCATACTCGACTACTTTTATACATGTCTTACCCTGTCATTTTTGCACTCAATTCCAGGATTTGTGTCTCGATTTAGCGCATAGTATTCCTTTAAATTGTACATCATATGTTCTACATTACCGACTTAATTTCCAATGGTCTTAAATAAAACGGCATTAAATTCGCTGCCTTCTGATGCGATCTACTATATTATTTCAGTAAAAAACTTTGTTTGTCTGTTTGTCTGTCTATCTGGATGTCTGTCGTCTTTTGTCCTTTTGTTGATTGTCATCGTGTGTAGGTTCGACTAATTGCCGCACGTGCTTGAAATTTTCACACGCGACACACAATCGACGTGTGACGTGGGGGAGGATTCATAACGTACAAGGTTCATTTACTACCAAAGTTCATAACGTACAAAGCTCACAACGTACAAGGATCATAACGTACAAAAATCGAAATAAAGTACAAAATGCATTGGATAGGGCGCGTTCATAACGTACAAAATTCGATCACAACGTACAAAACAACGATCACAACGTACAAAACTGGCTTCAGAGGGAGCGTTCATAACGTACAAAATTCATTTACGTACAAGGATCATAACGTACAAAAATAGTTCGTCAGTTGTCCGCTAGGAGAGCCAGCGAAACCCTGGCGGCGAAATCTTGCGGCTGTATCTCCGCTTTCTGTCAACAGGTGACAGGAGTGTGCGGTTATTGGCGCATGGTAAATGTGCTGCCAAATGTGGTCTGGCGGTTTCTTCAGATGTTCTTCAATTTCTCCAGGGGACGAGTACATTTCCTCAGAGGGTCGCCTTCGGTGGAAAAATCAACTGAGCATGCAGCATTCAGGTGCTGCATTCGATAACACTGAGGAGACGCCTTTTCGCCTCAAAGGGGCGCTTCTTCCTCCGAAAAGAGCGCCTTTGGCTGACAAATTCGTTGCAAGGGGAGGGCCTTTCCCGGCCGGAGCGACGCCACCTTTCCCTGGGGAGGGGGTGGGGGTAGCCCTCACCCAGATGGAGATGTGGTCTCCTCGAGGATTCTCAAGTGGATCCTTGACCCTTGCCCAACCAACGAGTGTTTCAACCGATTGGACGGGGAGTGGGGCAAACCGATATTTAGGCCAATTCTTTGATGTTCATTGTCCACTGCCGTCGGGGATAAAAATGTGCTGCATGGAAGATGCACCTTGAATTTTCTTCGTTGTTTGAACATCCGCAGCCCCTGCAGTGGTGGAAGCAGTCAGGATTTAGTCGACATTGGGAAGCACCCCGTTAATAAAAAGTACACCGGCTTTAGACCGCTTAGCACCGTTAAGACAATATTTTCCTCGTAAAATGTTTAGTTTTGCCGCAAATTGGAAATGAAGGTTAATTTTCCTACAACCAGATCATCTTCAGAGCATGGCCCCCAGTGGCTATTCCCTAGATCCGCCGCCACTCCCTCTGCACCACCACCGGCATCACCTCATGTCATCAGAGTTGTTATCTGTCTGCCACCTATTCATAGATTTCTCTGAAACTAGAAATTCTAGATGAAACTGGCGTTACGTGTCGTTAGCGGGCATGCCGTTTCGGCGGCAGCGGGCCTGACGTGTCGTGGTGGTCTGACGGTGGCGGACCTGACGTGTCGGTGGCGGACCTGACGTGTCGGTGGCGGACCTGACGTGTCGGTGGCGGACCTGACGTGTCGGCGGTGGCTGACCTGACGTGTCGGCGGCGGCGGACCTGACGTGTCGGCGGCAGACCTGACTTGTCGGTGGCGCACCTGACGTGTCGGTGTCGGACCTGACGTGTCGATGGCGGACCTGACGTGTCGGTGGCGGACCTGGCGTGTCGGTGGCGGACCTGACGTGTCGGTGGCGGACCTGACGTGTCGGCGGCGGCGGCCCTGACGTGTCGGTGGCAGCGGGTCTGACGTGTCGGTGGCAGCGGGCCTGACGTGTCGACGGCGGACCTGACGTGTCGGTGGCGGACCTGACGTGTCGGTAGCGGACCTGACGTGTCGACGGCGGACCTGACGTGTCGACGGCGGACCTGACGTGTCGGTGGCGGACCTGACGTGTCGACGGCGGACCTGACGTGTCGACGGCGGACCTGACGTGTCAACGGCGGGCCTGACGTGTCGGTGGCGGACCTGACATGTCGACGGCGGACCTGACGTGTCGGTGGCGGACTTGAAGTGTCGGTGGCGGACCTGACGTGTCGACGGCGGATCTGACGTGTCGGTGGCGGACCTGACGTGTCGGTGGCAGCGGGCCTGACGTGTCGGCGGCAGCAGGCCTGACGTGTCGGTGGCGGACCTGACGTGTCGTCGGCAGGGGGCCTGACGTGTCGGCGGCGGACCTGACGTGTGGACGGCGGGCCTGACGTGTCGACGGCGGGCCTGACTTTCAAATTAGCCTCACCACCCCAGCCACAAATTATCTTGCGGAGGAGTAAAGTAAAACTAACAACAATTAGACATCTAGGAGATGTCCCCCGCCCAGCCCCACCTTCAGCACCTGAGACGTCACACACACTATAACGTAAAACTCCCTTAACGTAGATGTACACTAGCCTTAGCTTCGATGACACACTAGCTTTAAAGGCGGCGCAAATAACCTTTAGGGCAGGCACGCCTAAAACATAACCCCCCACCCCCACCCCCATCATCATTGGTGTTGCCAATTAAACCACATTGCTTGCATATATGACCGAGTACACTAAAGGTTAAATCGTGAAAATTATTGGTGTTGCTATGGCAGAACCAAATATATAGGCGTTTCCATCAATAAAGAAAGTTGTTGTATTCCAATATATTTAGCAACATGTTCCTTATTCTTTAAAAGGCAATTTAAATGGCAGCAAAAATATCTGAATGCGTGCTACACCGACAATACTAAAAGTTGACGACCTTCCGCTCACCAATTGTTTGGCCAATATGGAATTGGGGGGGGGGGGGGGCGTGGGCCACGTAGGGATTTTCAAAATTTAGGAAAAAATTGGGATTTGTCAAAATTTGCATTTTATGTGACTTTCTACCTACATTATGTTCTTGAAGCTTTCGAGATTTGCATTGTTCGTTCGTTGGTTGGCTGTTGGTTCTTACGACGCATTTGGCCGCTAGATTATTAGCATTACTAATCACTCACGCCCATCAGTCGTGGGCGGCGAGTGACGACAGGTGAGATTGGAACCAACAACCTTTCGGTTTAGAGAGCAATATCTAACCCCAAGACCACTTCGTCCCTACGATGCGTATTGCCACTTGATTTCGTTTCATAGTCGACACAACGCATGTGTCTACATATATAAATGCGTGAATTACTTGGTACATTTGTGACTTAAGGTAACAACAGGTCATGCAAATGACCTTCAATGATCATAAGATGGAAACAAACAGAAAACCAAACAAACAACAAAAACTTGTACACTGAGAAGGTGGTTTTATTTCGACTTGTAAGCACCAATGTTCCGTCCTGATCTAAAAATACCGAAGGGCATAGTTCTTAACTTGATTGAAAGTAAAATATAGTGAAACGTTTTGGCCCACATTGGCAAGAAATACTGTGCTTTTAATGAAAATTAGATATATTAAATCTCAAACTTTTCGATCATGGATCATTTTCAAGAGTGACAATATTTTGTACACATCAATTCATGACAAAAATCATACACTGAAATCACGCACCGAATTCAAATCGCATCCTCGCATATTTTGTCGCCTCAACAAGAAATCACCTTCACATCTCGCATGTACTAAGCTCAACATACACGGTATGCACATTTCCCAATATCATACATCACACGGATCTCACAATTTCTGCAATCGCCTCCCCTATCGCTCCCTCTCCCCCTCTCTCTCTAACTATATATATATATATATATATGTATATATATACATATGTATATATATATATATATATATGTATATATACACCCATACATACATATACACATATATGCATATATATATATGCTATATATATATATATATATATATATATATATATATATATATATACATCTTTCCCTCCCACTCTCTCTCTCTCTCCCTTTTCCTTGATCACCCCTAGTATCCGTCTCTGGATCATCTCTCCATTCTTCATATCTGACTACTCTGCTATATGTTTTGTATGAGTGAAAATACCATAACAAGTGCCTACGTGTAAAATACTAAGGTTATGTGATGTACCATGAGGAGTTCTGGGAATTCATGGTGGGATGTGTGTCTCGAATACATAGGGACTCCAAAACCTTCAGATCCGCGTTGTCTCTAGCTGACCCCAGTATCTCTACATAAAAATTTACGTTGGTCTCAGAATGTTCCATGGATGGGTGGCTTTCGAGCATGTGTTCGCCCATGGGAGTCTAGGAGCGTCTCAAACGTGCGTCACTGAGATGTTCATTGTAGCGCTCCCTGATAGGTTTTTTAGTTTCTCCGATATAAAATTAGTGACGGCATGCTTTGCAAACAATTTTGTATATCACGTTCTTTTTAGTGCATTTCCCTTTCAGGCCATTGACACAGGTGTGACATACACGGTTGCCAGGAGGACACTGAAGATTTTGCAGGGCTGATTTTACTAATCTGGATTTCAGTGTACTTCCACTAGTCCAGGCCACCTTCAAGTTCTTTATTCGAGATGATTTTACGATCCTTGTGCAAAGTGCATCATTTATAAATGGCAGTCTAATGTAAGCATCCCCTTCTGTTTTGCCCCGTTTACTCTGCTTACGTTTGTGCTGCTGTTTTACGCTTTTCCGAAACCAAGTCAGAGCCCTTTTCGCTGCCATCGATACTTTCTACCTCGGGTATCCATTGGTAACAAACAATTCATCAATTATGCGCAAACTCCGCAAACAAGTGTCCTCGTCCGACGATAGCCTTGCTGCTCGTAACATCTGGGATGAAAGCACTGCCGATTTCGTGCTCATGGGATGGGCTGAACAATAGTGTAAGATTATTGGGGCGGTCATGGGCTTGACATATAGTTCTGTCGAGTACGAACCATCAGCATGATCGGTGAACCATGTATCCAGAAATGCAATGGAGCCCTTGTTTAATGAGTGTTCCAAGGTGAAGGATATTTCTGGGTGCTCCATGTTTATGTTTGTGTAAAGTTCCATCAGTAATTTAATTCCATGGGTCCAAATGCCAAATGCATCGTCGATGTACCGTAGGTAGATGATCGGCTTCAAAGTTGTCTTCGCTAATAATTTTGTTTCAAACCAGTGCATGAAGTCTATAGCAAGGGGAGGGGCACAGCGGTTTCCCATGGCACCTCCCTTGGTTTGCTTGAAGACTGAATCACTGAATCTAAGAATGTTGTTATGGTAAATGTGGTTCAAAACATTTCACAGTCCGGTAAGCTAAGGCCGAATATATTAATATTGTCCACGTTGTGTTCAAGTAGTTTTAGGACCGCATCAATACCTTCCTGTATTGGAATACTTCCATACAGATTTGTTACATCCATAGTGAATGCTATGCTGCCAACCGGCAAGCGCTTTGGAAAGCATTCTCGTACTTTGTCCAGATAGCTCCCAGTGTTTGTCAGATGTGCTGGTATGAAAGCCAAAATTTTGGTTAGGATTTTGCACATAAACCAGGAAAGCTTGTCTAAAGGATCTCCGCATGCTGATACTATGGGATAGTGGTATATCGGGTTTGTGTTTTTTTGGGAGGCCATATAACTCAGCTGTGCGGCTGAAGTGAGGGATCAACGGTTGTATATCTTTTGATGATTTCTGGGAGAGGGTGGACTTCATGAGGATGCTGGTTCTGATATCTAGAGTCTTAGTGGGGTTCGGGTGTTTCGATACCGGCTGATATTCCGTGGTCAATTTGGTAGCTTTTTATACGTAATCTGCTTTGTCCATTATGACAAATCCTTTGCATTAATCTGATGGCTTCATGATGATGCTGGTGTTGACTTCAAGTTCCTTGTTGGCCTTACTTTGGTTATCGGTGATGTTATTTGTAACTGTGGGGTGCCTTTTTAAAGATTTCATTAACTTGGACTTAAGGTCTCGGAAAATTTCTTCGAACTCTATCGGAGCCTTCGGTGGCTGGAATTCAGGTAAATCTGCGAATGATGGGCGAATGCCTAGGGAATTTCGTGTTGTGTCGCCGGATAGTTGACTCATCGCCATGTGACCGTTATTGCGCTTAGAATCCCTAACATACCTCCATCTGAGTGCATAGAGCGTACGCTCAATTCCTACTTCCACTTTTCGCAAGCATGCTCGTCCTACGTTGTGTGCAAGAGCAAATTCGGGCCATAATCAAGCACGTCCAACACTTGGACATCAAGAGGTACGTTTGATAAATTTTGTGTGTGCCTATAATGACTATGTCTGGGTATCGGGTTAACAGGCAGATCATGGACAAAAGTTTTAGTACGTATTCCCCGACGAGTGTGTGAGGCTCGTGCACTGGAAGCCATGGCCACTTGTGACCTAGTGTTCCCACTTCCCTGCAATATGCATCACCTATTACTGAGTGATGCACAATTCCAACGATGCGAACAGCAGCGAGCCTAATTACCTCTCCCCCACCACGGAAGCCCCTCACCGTACAACACAAACAATCACTAGCCAGTTCCTGCAGCTCCGGTACCAGCTGTGTAGGCTTGCCGAACACTGAGTTCACAAGAAAGCAACAAGCTGTTCGAAGCGTTGTTACTATGGTCATCATAAACGACAGACCATTGCTTATAACTGCGCTTTGGTTGGTTGGTTGGTTATTGGTTTTACGACACGTGGACCGTTGAGTCATGTAGCGTCGCCAATCTCTCACGCCGATTGGTCGCGGGCGAAGAGTAGCGACAGGTGAGACTCGAACCCACAACCTTTCGATTGTGAGACGAGCATCTTACCCCTAGACTACTCGTCCCCATACTGCGCTTTGGGAAAGGCTTTCTTGCCACCAGTACTCATCTGTGCAGTGATATCGCTATGTGCAGTGCTGCTGTCCCTGGCGGTGCCGTCCTGGGCGGTACTGTCCTTGGTAGTGGTGCTGTCTGTGGCAGTCCTGCCCTGAGCGGTGCAGTTGCCCTCGGTCGTCCTGCCGTTCTCAGTCGCGGTGTTCATCTTGGTGACGCTGCTGTCCCTGAACGTCCTACCCTGAGGGGCCACCGAACATTGTCTTCGGTGGTGTTGCTATTCCCCTCGGCCCTGTCCTGAGAAACGCTACTGTCTTCCGTGGTACTGCTGTTCCGGTAGGTTTCGCCGACTTGAAGAATGCCGTTGTTACCGGCAGTGCTCCTGCCATTTCTGGTACTGATACTCTTGGTACTTCTTACCAGAGCAGTGTTGCAATGAGCGACGTTGTTGCCATTGTTGGTGCTGTTATGTTGGCCGAAGGTACGCTGTTGCTCGGCGTAACCCCCTCCTGGTGTGTAAACAGCTTCCATTGATGGTTGTGCACGTGGCTCCAGTAATCGGACTTTCTTCATATGACGAACCCTACTTAGCAATCTTTCCTGACGCAGAATGGCTATCGACCTGTATAGTGTTCGGCAAGCCCACACAGCTGGTACCGGATCTGCAGGAACTGGCTAGTGATTGTTTGTGTCGTACGGTGAGGGGCTTCCGTGATGGGGGAGAGGTAATTAGGCTCGCTGCTGTTCGCATTGTTGGAATTGTGCATCACGCAGTAATAGGCGAATGCATATTGCAGGGCAGTGGGAACACTAGGTCACAAGTGGCCATGACTTCCAGTGCACGAGCCTCACACACTCGTCGGAGAATACGTACTAAAACTTTTGTCCATGATCTGCCTGTTTACCCGATACCCAGACATAGTCATTATAGGCACACACAAAATTTATCAAATGCACCGCTAGATGCCCAAGTGTTGGACGTGCTTGATTATGGCCCGAATTTCGCTCTTGCACAAAACGTAGGACGAGCATGCTTGCGAAAAGTGAAAGTAGGAATTGAGCGTGCGCTCTGTGCACTCAGATGGAGGTATGTTACGGATTCTAAGCGCAATAACGGTCACATGGCGATGAGTCAACTATCCCGGCGACACAACACGAAATTCCTAGGCATTCGCCCATCATTCGCATATTTACCTGCATTCCAGCCACCGAAGGCCCGATAGAGTTCGAAGAAATTTTCAGAGACATTAAGTCCAAGTTAATGAAATATTTTGAAGGCACCCCACAGCTAGAAATAACATCACCGATAACCAAAGTAAGGCCATCAAGGAACTTGAAGTCAACACCAGCATCATCATGAAGCCACCAGATAAATGCAAAGGTTTGTCATAATGGACAAGGCAGATTACGTACAAAGAGCTACCAAATTGACCACGGAATATCAGCCGGTATCGAAACATCCGAACCCCACTAAGACTAGATATCAGAACCAGCATCCTCATCAAGTCCACCCTCTCCCAGAAATTACCAAAAGATGTCGTACAACCGTTGATCCTCACTTCAGCCGCACAGCTGATTATATGGCCTCAAAAAAAACCCACAAACCCGATATACCACTGCGTCCCATAGTATCAGCATGCGGAGATCCTTCAGACAAGCTTTCCTGGTTTATGTGCAAAATTCTAACCAAAATTTTGCTTTCATACCAGCACA